>MU855384.1:25941-55875 GCA_033296695.1 Staphylotrichum tortipilum | reverse complement strand
AAAAAAAAAAAAAAACACCTGCAACAGCATCGTGTGGCCCCCCCTCGCCTGCACAACAACGCCATCGGGGTAACCAAGATTCGTCTGCCCACGACAGCTGACGCATCCTGCCTGGTCTGACGGCCGGGCCACGGGGGCGCGCAATGGGCTTGCCGTAGGCCCGTCGTCGTCAAGGCACGGCCACGGCCGAGCGGGGCTCGGCCCCTGTGCGACGACTCGTCCACCACCACGGGGGTCGAGCGGGCTGGAACGACTGGCCAACAACAAACGCAACTTAGTCACTTGACGAACGCCCGCCTCGGCGCCACCACGGCGGCCAAGCTGGCCCTCATCGGCCGGGTTTCGTAGCTTCCTCATCAGGCACTGCACTGCCTGACCGGCCAGCCGGCAGCGACAACGCCCGCTGTCCTGAGTAGCAGTGCTGCGGCTGGAGCCGAGTCAATGCAAAAGAGCGCACATGACCTATGATCCGGGGGGCGGGAGGGGGGCGGGAGGGGGGCGCGGGCAGGTGCGGGCAGGCGGCAATGACAGCAGCAAGGCAAACTCCCCTCCGCCCGCGCAATTCCGTGCCGAAACGTGATCTGCAGCCGAGAATCTGGGAAATGGAGAGTCGAGGCAATCTGTACGAGCACGCACAGCGAAAGACTCAGAAAAAGCGACCTGTGATCGACGACCCGTGAGGTCACCCAGGGGGCCACGGCCCATCGATCTGGCCGGCTGTGGGCCGACTGACCACCACCACCACCCCTTATAAGTTCTGAAGGAACACCACGCCTTAAAACGCGGCAGTCGCTGTCGCGGCCGGCCCAGGGCCAACTGTCTAAACGACCACACCCTCTTTTCGTCCTCCTCGCCCAACTATACCCTGAAACGACCCTAACCGCGGCCGCCGGCGCGGACGGGGAAGGCTTGCCGTGACCCTCCTGCCCGACCGACTCCCCTCCATCTGCTTTTCCCCTCCCCCCTACCTACCGCTCACCGAGCCATGATCATCAGTCCATTTTCCCACGCCAGTCGACCCTTCGGGAAGCATGGCCAGCCATCCCGTGTCCCGTGTGTAGGTTGTCTGTCTCGCGGCTGCCCGGCCGGATGGGAAAATGTCAACGGTGAGACACCATGGCTACCATCCATCGTCACCATCCGTGGATTCTGTAGAGGGATACAGATATTGTTCAATTCAATCAACCCAAGCATGGTCATGGTCATTACGACCGGAATGGGAGGTCGGGACGTAGAGACGGCGGTGTGATAGCGGGGTATTTTAAGCAGTACCCGTACAAGGCTGAGTTTCTCTCATTCTTTCAACCCCTGCCCCCGCGCCCCGCGCCCATGCAGCCTTGTGACCTCTTCTATTTTTCTCAGAACGCTGCTGCGTGCGAAATGCTGCGGAATACGTCGGCTAATCTGCTGAGTGCCGGCGAACCCAAGCGCCAGGGGGGACGGGGAGGAAGCCAAAAACGTCACTCAACGGCGGCGGTGGCGGGCGCGCAGGTGCGTGCGAGCGCGGGTGGTTCGCATTGCCGGACCGTTTATGCGGGCTTAAAGTTGTTGTGTGATGTGTGTAAAGCTTGGTTTGTTGGGAACCCAACCCACGAACCGCAGCAGCAAGCGGGCGGAACCTCTGTCAATCAACTCAACCTTGGTTAGACCCCTTTTGACTTTGACTCAATTGGAAACGGTCGATCGATGCCCGCCGGGCTGCCCCTGGACAACGATGCTTTCGACCATCCCCAGAGCCCAGGCAGCCACAAATACCCAATTTGATCAGGGCATCTGCTTTTCATCACGGAACCAAAACCCGGCA
Organism: Staphylotrichum tortipilum; assembly: GCA_033296695.1. Lineage (NCBI taxonomy): Eukaryota > Fungi > Ascomycota > Sordariomycetes > Sordariales > Chaetomiaceae > Staphylotrichum > Staphylotrichum tortipilum. The sequence continues at coordinate 54,071 of MU855384.1, read as the reverse complement.
TCGAAAAAACCAAACCATCATTCACCCCCCAAACGCACCATCTGACCTCACCCCCCTTATGCACCGCACCGCAGGACAGTGTTGATTCAGTGGAGTCAAAGGCAATGCTACCGTTGCGCCCTGCCCCGGACGCCAAGCCTTAATGACGCTGCCCTCCCCCGCCTTCCGCCGCCCTCCATCTCAGGGCCTGCTTGGCAAGGTGTACCTCGGAGTGTTGTCCTCGTGGGAACGGTAACGAGGACCGGGTGATACTCCACGGGGATATGAGCCGATGTGTTCCATGCGATGCGGCGGAAGGCGGGACGCGGAGGTGCTGCGGGCTTAGGATAAAGTCGATAAATCGTGATTTTTTTTAAACAAAATCGAGACGGTAAAAGAAAAAAGAATTGGTTTTTTATCATTCTTCTGCTTCAACTGACTGACTGGCCCTCCATCCGTCCTGCAAATCGGCATGCCGTCGTCGACCCTCTCCACACGCCCTGATTACAACCTGGATCAGAGAGGGTTCATCCCGGCCCACGAGGCGTCGGCAGAATCTGGTTTCTGAGTAAGGCCGAGCATCAGAGCCACGTTGATACCCACGTTGCGAGTAGGTTTAAGACAGGACGAACATGTCACAAAACGTGACCCCTTTCCTCTTCTCCTCGAGGCCTCAGTTCAGCCCAAGTCAAGAGTCAGTGCCTGCCTGCCCTTAGTGTCCGTCCCTTCGCCAAGGTCAGATGAACCCGAAGGTGACTCTTCCATCATTGCGGGTAGACCCTGCACGGTGCTGTGTGCCGCCATCAAAAGCCGGGATTGCCCGGCCCGAGGCGCGACGCGGCAGCCCGATCCACCCCGGACTTTCTCTTGCGCGAGGCCACACGCCTCACAGCCTCCCAGGCGGTGTGCTTGGCTGATTGTGTGCCCCCTCGGCCTCGGTTTACAACCTACCCCAGCAACGCGCAACCCCGTGGTGCGGGCAGGCACACACACCCCACGAAAAAGGAGGAGGGGTTCACGACATCGTGGCTTGGGAATGCGTTTCGAAACTCTCCAAGTGATGCTACCTCATCCTATGGCATCCAGCGAAGCGGTTTTTTATTCCAACTCGTTTGGTTAGACGAGATGCCTCAGTCCCTGAGACGCGGTGACGCAAGAAAGCGGAGCCCCCTCACCCTCGCGTGGGCGGTGAGCAGGCGGTGAGGCGGGAGCCACGGCAGCAGCTGGAGTCATCCCGTCTCTTGAGGCCCTCCCTGCGAGGGGGGAAGCACATGCCGCCGATGCGCCGTGGGACAAGGCTGATGGGACCCCGTCGCCGCGACAGGGACAGGAGGTTCGGCAGATGGCCCTTTCTGGGATGGCTCGGGAGAGAAGGAGATGACACTCGGCGGCGTCATTTTCGACGACGCCGCCGCCGTCGCCGCCGCATGAATTAAGGCCCGTTCAGAGATCCGGGGGATGAAGAAGAGACAAGACAGGGCAGTCCTGTGATCGATCCAGAGATGCGCCGCGGTTGATCGCCCCGTAGTCACATCTCCAACGTGATGACGGACATGGCACCCGATGCGGTTGAAGCTTGCGATGCGCAAGCGTTCCCTGTTTGAGATTTTGGCCTCTTCTTACTCGTCGGCGACGGCAAAAAAAGCCATCGATCTGGCTGGCTGGTCGAAGTCGACTGGATCCAGGGGTGACCCCGCACGAGCCACATGCCTTCTTGTCAGTCCATCCAGGCACCACAGCAGCACGTGGAAGAAGACGGGGTTTTCGCTTCCAACACAACGGGATCCACCCCAGAGTATTTTTTTTCTCTCTCTGCATCACCTTCACCAGAACGAGGGGAAATGGCGCGAGAGGAGGGGATGGGTATCAAGAGGACACGTTCCCGCGGGCTCTCCGCGCTAAGGCGCTCGTAACGAACGCTGCCAGGCTTGAAAGCAGGAGAATGGATGCAAAAAAAATTCTCTGCTGGCCCTCGAAAAAGAAACGGAGGCGCGCGCCAGCCACGCACACACGATGGAGAAAAACGACATGGACAAGCAGACAAATGCACCCACTGGGGAGTCGGCCCGTCACCAGCATGGGGCCAGGAGGATGTTAGGCCGAGGGAAGAATTGCGCCGGGGAGACGGGGAAAGCGGCCCCCGCAATGTTCTGGAAAACCAAAAACCCGCCCGCCCCCCCTGGACGACGGCAGGGGGGGCTAAACGCGCGCATGCGAGCAATTTCTGGCCACACGTGCCGGGTAAATTTCGTGGCTACGTCGTTTTTTTTTTGACACCTTGGGGTGCGTTGCGTTGCGTTGCAAGGCGAAGGCCGGGGAGGGGGTTGGGTTTGGGGATGGAGGGGAGGGGTGTGGCATCTCGTTGACAATAACCGTCGGGACGGAACTGCGGGGAGGGTCGATTAATACCGGGTGTTTTTTTATCAACGGCGACCAGAGCAAAGTCAGGTACCCGTGGATCGACAGAGTCAGGGACACCACCGTTGCAGCAGGGCTGTCAACTGCAAAGCAATTTGATACCACCACAGCAAAGGCCCGTGTGTACGAGTATACGGTAATTAGCAGCGAACGCTCTCAGCTACCACAGCGAGCATTCACCCGTCAAGAGCAGCGCCCCGAGAATACCGCCAGCCAGCACCACCTCTCCTGCACGCAATGACGACAGCCCGCCCGGAATCCCTCCCGAGCGAGCGCCTGCCCTCTCGCCTTCGGCATTGGCGGCCTTGACCCGCGTAGGCGAAGGCCTTGCCCTGCAGTGCAGAGCAAGGGTGGCCCGTCCCCCTCTACACCGGCGCTGTGGCTCGGCTGGTAGCGAGAGAACGTTGAGAAGGGCGGTCGGCTTGGCGCGCGGCCTCCCGCCTCGCCAGAACGGACGAGAAGCACGGGGATGCAACCCTCTCCAGGGATCCACATCGAGGGGGGTTGAGCGAACCGTGTGTGGGGAACGGCATGGAAAGGCATCTCCCGTCCGCCCTCTTTTTGCAAGTCCGTTCAGGTTGATGCGGTGCTGCCGTTTGGGGGAGTGACAGTCTCGAAAATGACATCGCTGGCTTCTTTTTTTGCCGTGGGGCGCACGGACCTGGATGGCCGGCTGCGATCCCGATGGCGGTTTGGCGCCTTGCGGTGATTGGGTGCGGGTTGAAGGGCCGCTCACCAACAGCGAGGACACCAAACACCAACAAACGCAACGTTCAACGTCGCGGAACTTACGCTGGCCGAGATTCCAGGCGGTGACGAATGCATCCGGCGCGCAGATGGCGTTTTGGGATTTTTGGAATCCATCCATACATACCTGCATTCTCCCCGACGAACAGTCCGTCCGTCTCGCAAGGAAAAATTAATTCCTCTTTTTGCAGGTCAATTCGCTGCACAACTGGATTGACCCGTCGATCTGATTCGCCCGCCCGGTGTGCTGGGCCGAAGCTCCCTCCCATATCCCCGCCACTGCGTGCGTTCGGTGTGGTGGGGCATCCCACACTCGCTAATCTCAGATTCCACAGCTCCACACGGGGCCATGCGGCGGTCGCTTGATGCGCTTCCCTCCGCGTCTGCGTTTGCGTTGCGCGTTGCCCCCCTCCCCTCGATATCGGGCCGTGGGAACAGTCGCCGGATGCTGGTGCGGCAGGGTTGTCGAGGTATGCATGTGTGTACCAGTACAGAGATCCAGTACAGAGATCGATGATCCCTTGGAGATGCAAAGCACTGGTCGGCTGCATCCCAGCTGAACATGTATTTCCCCCGGAAAAAAAAGGAGAGGGAAACCCCAAAAGAAAACAATAGAAACCCCCCTTCAGCGCGCAAGATCGATACGGACGTACCGGACTGGCCAGAGCGGCAGCGCCTGCTGGCTCGTTGTCACAGACAAGCATCTGCCGATCCGACGCGGATACCCGACGCGGGCGTCATGTCCAATCCAATCCGACGAGGGACACGATGATTAGTTCGAACCCTGTGAGGCTACACAGGGACCAGACATTCTGGACCGGCGCTCTGATCTGACACTGACACAGCCGACACCGTGGTGGTGGTGGCGGCGGCGGCGGCGGTGGCCATTTCGAAATGGCCGTGTGGCTTGCTGGGTTGTCTGGCTGGTCTCTCTGTCCCCACTGGTGTCGCACCGCATTCTCCGGCGCCCTCGCCAGATATGTCGTGTGTAACCCGTGGCTTGCAGCCGCGTCTGCTGCCCATGTCTTGCGGAATGCTGCAGCAGCCCAGCAGCAGCCAGCAGCAAGCCAAGCTGGATGCTGTGCGCCGCGCCGCGCCGGTTGCTGGCATGGCATGGCGTTTTTCGATATGCGGCGGTTGCAGATTCCAACCCCTGTCGGTGGTGTCGCCGCATTGGCACACTAACACAACTGATATCCTACCCTCCCCCTTTTTGGGTTGAAGAAAGTGGGGGCGGGGATGGGGGATGGGCGGGGGGCTCCCAACTGAGGGTTGGCCCCAGTTTCTGAGACGGGTTTCTGCATGTTGGGCCACCCCTCCATATCCCTCGTCCACGGCCCGAGTTGGTTGTGTCTGTTCTGTTGTTGAGAGAGGCACAGGCGACCGCGCCGCCTGGGAAGACTGGCCCGGCGCGGACCGGCCGGCCTGTTGGTGTTGGCCGCGTTGTGTTTCGAAGTCTGTTTCCAAGTAACGTTGAAATGCCTGATTACATTGCAGACCCCAAACTCGATATGGTGCTTGCCTCTGCTGTTACGAAAACAGGCGGCAGGTTGGTGGTTGCGTTGTCAAAAGGCTTGAAAAAGCCCATCAACCAACCCCAACCGCGTCATGAGCAGGGCAGGGGGCCATGGCATACGTCGTGTAACGTTAACCCAAGGATCGGGGGCCCCGCGATGTCGGGCTGCTGTCGGGTCGGTCGTCTCCTTAATTAAAAATCCCCGGCTCCGGGCCGTGGCTTTGTTGTCGGTGCGAGAGTGAGGAATGACAAGGTCGACTTATTGGCCCCCTGGCCAAGTTGTGTGGTTGTTACTCACTTCTCACTTCAGCTGACTGCCGCCCGCGGCGACAGATCACAGCATTCCCATCGTCCGGCAGGAGTCACCCCGATGCTGGGGGGGGGGGGGGGGGGGGGTTGGATTCGCTGATTCCTCTCCTGTTGCTGCTACGTTTCGACACACGAGAGCCAAAGTACACTTGGGTGACTGGCAGCATTCCGTATACGATAAATCCTCAGCCCACCCCCTGAGCTAACTTGCTGCAGCCCTGAACTGGAGACGATCGGCTTGGTCTTGGTAGGCGCCCAACCCTCACGTGGTGAGCAACACCTGCTCAGTGGCTCCCAGGCAGAGACGAGTGCGCTGGCAGACGGACCACGTGCGTCACCTGAAATCCTGGTGCTTGAACCGCCGCTTGCTGCCCCGAGGGCGACCACGAGGCCGGTGTAGGTAGTCGACAGGTGGGCAAGGGGTCCCCCTCCAAAGCGTGGGGGGCCGGGGGGCTTCTTGAGCTGGCGTCCCGAAAAGTTCCCGAGGCAATGATTGGAGCGCGGCAGCCGGCTTAGCAGAACTCGCCATCCTGCTCTCATGCAGAATAGGGTCCAAGCAAGGAATATCGAGCTCCCAACTTGGGGGGCAGAGCCCAGGCTGGGGCCAAGGATTCAGGTTTAATTGAGGCGTCCCGGGGCTTTGGGAAGTGGACCACCAAACCCGACGCTTCGGGATGATGGAGCCGTCCTTGCCTTGAGGGGGGCATTTCTGACAAGGCTGCCGAGCGACCCCTCACATTCCGCACCTCGCCGTCTGCAGTCTTTTGCTCGCAGCTGAGCAGTCGCGGGGCCAGACGGGGGCATCGCGGCAACCGCGATGCGCGCGGAGAAGCAAACCATTAGCGGCCGTGACGAGCAAGCCCTTGAAGTCGCAAGTGGCCCCTTGTTCTGCAAGTGAATGATCTCTAGGCCGCCGTCTCGACAGACCCCTGTGTCGCTGTCGTCACGCGATTCCTCAACTCCGCCAAGACTCAAGTAAATTTCCCCATCGTCCCAGTCCCGCGGCATCGCACATCGCGCCGACCGTGGGCGACAGGAGAAGGAAAGATGAGCGAAGGGGACCACCCGAATGCGGCAGCAGTTAAGGATTATCACACCACCAACTCGCTCCGGGAGTGCTTCCGCGAGCAGGGGTCCAGGTGATATCGGGCTCCTGGGCCACCGGCAGCTTGTCCCGCGGGCTGGGAATCATTGCGCCTTGACAGGGGTCTTGGGGCTGGGCGTGGGGTTGACGACCACCCACCACTCACCAGCCACCAACGCGCCAGCCGCGAGATGCTCAGTGCGAGCAGAGGCAGGAGGGCTGCGTCGAGGCCTCTGGAGGCACGGTAAGAGACATTTCGGGAGCGAGCATGACCAAACAAGATTCAAGAGTGCTGTGATGTCGGTGCCGACTTGGCACGGCGAGGACCGACGAGACCCAGCCGCTGTCCGCAAGCGCTGGCATGGCAGAGTTTCGAGCACGGCAATCAGCAGGAGAGACGAATTACGTACCTCCCGTGATCCCCCCGCCGTCACGGGGTCGAGGGCCAGAGGCAGGGAGAAGCATTCGCCCGTGACACTGGGCCTGGCTGAGGTCCGACTGGCCAGTCAGCGATCGCCATTTCGGGCTGTGTCAGCACAGCGCGGGCCAGCGCTGGCCATTCGACTGTTGCCCTGTGGGAGTGGACGAATTGACCTCTGTCTCCAGGCGCTGGCGCCCCTCGATGCTCCGTGCCGGTGGTATTCCTGTATTCTCGGGGTCACGTCGCAACGTAATTGGGTCAGCGACGAAGGGGACAGGCGACCGCGGCGGCAACCCATCAACAGCCCAACCCATCCATCGTCTAGGTATTGCTCATCATCGCTTCGCTGCACACGTTGCCTCGCCTCGCCTCGCCTCGCGTCTGCCGGCCGCCCAGCCGGAAGCAGCCAGCCAGCAAGCAAGCAGGCAATCAACGGGGTTGCGCCCGTGATCACAAACGACAGGCATTGCCCAAGCCTCGAACGCCGGGGCCAGCCGGGGGGGCCTGCGCCGCTGGCGGGGAGAAAGCAATGGGGATGGTTGAGTTTTGGTGGCGGTTTGTGGGCGGGGAAACGGCTCAGGCTTCCCCAGCTGCGCACCTGACTTGGGCCGTGCTTTTGGGGAGCGGCAAGGCTGCCTCCTGACTCCCCTTCGGAAGCGGCGCCGTTTTTGGATAAGGCCCACCCAAAGGTTTTCTCAACCCTTGCCCAAAGGGGAAACTGGCTGGACAACCGCGGCATGGAAAAGCAAGCAAAGCAAAGAAGACAGGGAGGAGGCAGAACAGTGTTGGCAACAAAGAGGCAAACGAAGGAGGTGAGGGATTGGGCATGTTGCGGTAAACACTCTTTGCAACAGAGCGAGGTCGAAACCCCCCGAGGTGCTCAGAGTGCCGACGAAGTGGTTGACCTGGTGGAGGTACTCTGTCTTCTGGGGTGCCTCCTTCGGGTTCAAGCCGACGAGCTCCATCCCATGGCATTTGCCTATTCGGGTGAAGGGCGCGCCCCTTTCGGGCTCGGTCAGGGCGAATGTTGTGCTGCGCTCCGTTCCAGAGGCAGGCCGAGCGTTTTGGCCGGAGCACCGTTTGGGCGCTGCACATGACCTGAAAAGCGCTGAAACGGGCTGGCCCCAAGAGGATTAGCGCTGTTTGTGGCGCTAGTCTGTTCGAGGTAGCAATTTACCCTGGTTTGCCTGGTTGAGCAAAGCTCAGCCGGCGAAGGGGTTTCGGTCCGTTCGCGCGACTGCCCTTCCCTTCCTCCCGCCGTCGCTGTGCTGGCTGTCTGTCCTGCTGGCCTCCCTCGTCCTTTGTCGGTTCTCTCGTCGCCCTCACCACAGCCGTCGACCTCACTCGCGCAGGCGACGACTGGCCAGCAATTGAGGTTCACTCCTGCTGCTCTGCTCGCTTTCCAACCAACAGCGCACAACGCAGCCCAAGAGCAGCGACGGCAACCTGAGTTCCCCTTCAAACGGATTGCAGCTCGTGTCTGTGTGTGGTGCTGTGCCTGCTGGGAGGCGCTGACGGGTACGAAGGCGGTACGTACCGGTTTTTAGCCCGAAACCCCTGCTCCTACACCACACCCCCTCGTCGCCACCAATCCCTCCCCTCGGCTCCCCTGGCTGGTACGCCGGGGACAAGTGAGGGATTGTACCAGTACCGGGGAACTGAGACCGACCGGGGTTAGGCGGTCGTGGGTACCTGCCCTGGTAATTGCTGTTGCTTTTATTCACCGCGAATCGATCCCGCATCCCACGCACCCGGCCCTGGCCCTCCTCAGGCGCCCCAATCCTCTTATACATGAGCATCACATCCGCTCCCCACTGAACCTCCCCTTCTCCCTCCCCCCCATTCACCAAACTCTCGCCCAAGGTCGACTCCGTAATTGACTCCCGTTGCCCACACGACAGCAACAACTCGAGTATCTCTTCACCATCGCCATCTCCATTCGACCAGTGCTCCCACCGTGCGCCCCTAGTCGACGTCGACGAGTTTTGCACAGCACGCGCCATCGACGCCCTTTACTGGAACGCACCCCCAGGACCGACCAGGACCAACTCGATAACGACAAACACCACAGCGCGAGCTCATACGAAGACCCGACCGCCGATTCAATTCCGCCATCGGCGCAGAGCAGATCGACCGATCGCATCAGCTGAGCACCCGGAATTTACACCACAACACCACACCGCACACCCGACCACCGACCTCGTGATCGTTACGGTCGAGAACCCCGTCGCCATCGCTTCTGACCCCAGCTCAGAGCGTGCTCGACCATTCGAGCAGTCAACTGCCATTATGCCTATGACTTTGGAGGCCCCCGTCCTCCAAGTGGACGCAAATGTCATCCACAAGGTCGACACCACAAACCCGGCAAACCTCTTCAGCATGTGGACTGGTGAGTTCCTCCACCACACTCCCACAGCGGTCGGTTGGGCTGGCTAACCGTGCCGTCGTGTAGTCTTCGCGAGGTGTCGTGACTCAGTCGCCCAGGGAAGGCGGCTTGAGAACCTCAGCTGGCGCCTGTGGAACCGCGAGACCTTCTGCTGCGAGGGCGACGAGATGTTCATCTCGGCCTGCGCCACTAGCCAACCACAAGCGATTCAGTACCCGCTCGACGCCGTCTCTGAGGACCTCCCGCAATTGTCGGGCAGCGTCGACTCGGTCGCTGACGAGGAGGCGGTTGATATGAGCACAGACACCACTCCGGTCGACATCATGCGCCCGAGGATACAGAGGCAGGATTCCTGCGCTAGCAGCCGCAGCCGCGGCCGCGAGCGCCACATCACCTCGGACGAGCTCGAGAAGATGGTGCAGTCCATCATGACGACCAAGGAGCCCTTCACCGCCCCCCTCCCAAGCATTCCCCGTTCCCTCTCCCCCGAGAAGCCGAAGGCGAGTGTGGCGCCTCGCACTGAGCGGACTGGCTCGACTACTAGCGAGTCGTCCCGCGGGTCCCCGGATGACGAGTCGCCCAAGTCGGTTCCTTCCCCGGTCACCCCGGAGCCCGAGACCCAGTCTCGCACCATCGTCACCCGCGGCTTTTCGCCATCCCAGATGCCCGTCAGCCGCATCACCTCGCCTGCCTCCCAGGCCCTTTCCATGTGCGCCATTCCCGAGCCCAGCGATGCGCCTGCGCCCAAGATCATCTTCTCCAAGAAGCAGCAGGCCAAGTTTGCCCTGGGTGGCTCCTCGGGCTCCGAGGAGGAGTCGTACAGGAACCGCGACCTCGAGGCCAGGAAGCTCGCTGCCCAGCCCAAGGGCAAGATGTTCATGCTCGGTGGCTCGTCCGGCGACGCCTCCCTGGATGGCTCTCAGCAGCTGCAGCGGCCCATCTCGACGACGAATGCGCAGAAGAAGACCGCTTCGTTCAACAGCCAGGTCGTGACCCAGACCTATACCTCTTCGGCCATTAGTGACACCGAGGACGACTACGACGAGAGCGCCATTGACGACGATGACGAAGACTGGGAAGAGGAGTCGGCTGAGGAGAGCGGCGACTCGGTGGCCGAGGATAAGATCCAGTTCACCCGCGTCGACTCGAGCGCCAACCTGCCCTCGCGGCGGTCCATGATCACCCTCATGCTCGCGGCCAACAACACTCGCGCCCAGCGCCTGGGCGGCAATGGAGTGGCCTCGCAATCCACCTCGGCCCTTCCTCGCACCCGCGCCACCCTCAATGGCCCTGCCCTGGTTGCCTCTCCCAACGACTCGGACGAGGCCCCCTTGATGATGAAGAGGGGCACCACGCGCGCGCCCCCGATGCGCCCCATCAACGAGATTCCGCGCTCGGCCGCTCAGCCCATCAACGTCACCGCCGCCAGCATGCACTACCAGGCCGCGCTCTCGCCGCGCACCACCCGCCGCAACATGCTCGCCACCGAGCTCACCGAGTCGCTCCGGAGGAACCTCCTCCGTGAGCGGTCCCAGAAGACGCAGACTGCCAACGCGGTCCTCAAGCGCCGGCACACGTCGCACGACGTGGCCAACCTCAAGCAGTACCCGGAGAGGCCCTTCATGAAGAAGGAGAAGGAGGTCGATACCAACCCCAGCAGCTGGGACCAATACTTCCAGAACCCATTCGCCGCCCACCAAGCCCAGGCCTGGTAATACCCTACTGCCTATTTCACCAACACTCACACCTTTTCGACGCTCTTTATCTTGCATCCACGATCATCGTCATCAAAAGATACCCTCATGAGACAACAGCCGCGTGTCTGGCAGCTGGTTAGCGCTGCCGTGTACTACTTGGTTCGGCCCATCGGAAGGGCCGCGGTTTACGACACGGTGCATTACTCGGCTGGCGTTCATGGTCTTTTGGTTTGCTCCAAGACGGGGCAACAAGTTTTCTGTTATTTTTCTGGCTTTTTTCTGTTTTTCTTTTGATCATCCAGCGGCGTTCATGATCATACAATGATACCACGGTCTGCATTTATTATTTTCTTTTACCCGGTCAACTACCTGGGAGAAAGAAAGTGTGTACTCTTATTAGGGCTGGGTTGGGTGGTGGGAAGCGCGCCGGCGGGCAATCGCGGGGAGGCGCGCTTCCGTTTTTTCCCCATGTTTTCGCGCGCGCGGGGGAGTGGGAAGAGGGGTTTGTGGTACGATGAGAGGAGAAAATGGGTCAGGTGGGAGAGCGGGGGAGGAGTCAAAAAGTGTTGAAACAGCGTGCGGGTGGGGGTGGAGGAAGAGGAGGGGGGGGGCAGAGGGGCCTTGTCAAGACTGGCTGTCGCCATCGCGGAAAAAGCTAAAAATTTTAAAAAGAGAACAAAAAAGGCAGCCAAAACAATCTAAAATGATAATTCTAAACATACCTCGTGATAGATGGGCCTGCCTTGCCTACCTGACCTGCCTTGGCTGGGCTGGGCTGGATGACTGACTGACTGACTGCTGGGATGCCATGTGGCGTGGCACAGCATGGCCTGGCATTGATAGGGCCATGACAGCCAACCATGATGTTTAATGCTGGCGGACAATGAGTGACTCCTGGGGGACTCGAGAAACTTGAGGCTGTCAAAACATGTGATCACGGTTTGTTGTTACATTCTTACATGGGGCATGGAGGCAAGGGGCGAGAGAGGGGTGATGGGGTGGGGTTGAGGCATGTGAAGAGTTAATTTACAACCTGGTTTGTGCTTGTGCGGTTGTTCCCCGGCCGCTTGGGGCGGGTTGTCATCTGACTCACTCGCTCTGTGGCTGCCTGAGGTTATCTGCCTGGGTTGGGGACACGGTTTGGGGGATGCAACGGTTTGGGGCTTTGATGCCTTGCTGGAATTGACGGGCTGGTTCGCTGACTGTGTGTGTGGATTGTGCTGAAGGTTGGTGTTGTGGTTTGTCTGGTGGGTGGGTGGGTGTTTGCCCCTTGCCTCCCCTTCCACCGGATACTTCCACGAAGTATCTCTACACCCGCCTCCTCCCTTGATTTCATCTCCTCCCCATCAATCACCAAAACAAATCAGACGTTCTAGACTCCCCAGCTTTGTTTCGTTTCCCGTTCTCCGCCGCAGCATTGTTGTCACTCTTCGTGTGTTGTGAAAGAGGCAGCTCTGGATGGAGCCTATTACCTCATCCCTTGGGCCCGATGAAACAAAGCCGCGCCCGTGGGCCAGCCAGTCGGGCTGCTCCCTTACCCTCTAGCAGCTCAAGCTCACTAACTTGGGGCCCCGATGAGGGCCAGCCTGACCGACTCTTTGCGGATGTTGACGGTGAGTGGTTGCGCGCAGGAAAGGGGTGAAACATGTGACGTGACGTCGATGGACTCGTTGCTGCGCCGTTCTCAAGATTTTTTTTTCTACTCTTTAGCGTCTGCCCATTTGTGTGATCCTGTCATTTCACTGACCGCCGTCGCCGCCGCGCGATTTTTGGGTGGTCGTCAGGGTAAGCCAGGGCAGGGTTGAGGGCAGGTGGGTGAGGTGGTTGGGTTACCTGCCTGCCTCTTGGGGATGTTGTTTGGCGGCCTGGCCTGTCATTCTTTCAGGGGGACTGAGCTGCTTCAATCCCTCCCTTCCCTGACCAGGCGGCGCCCTCGTCGCGGGGCTCGGCGCGGTGCCGATTCTGGCGGACGTGGCCGGGCCTCCGCGGCGGGCTGGGCTGAGCCGGTCCCGAAACCGAGCGGCGTGGCGTTGGCGTCCCGTCCTTGATTTTTTGTTTCGGTTTTGTGTTTGTGTGTTCTTGTCTTTGTTTGGGTTGTTTGTTGGTATGACCAGCCCACGTGGGGAGGGAGGGATAGCGGACGGATGGATGGATTGTTGCTCGATTTGGAGGGCAGGTTGATGGTACGGTGACCGTTACATAGGCCCGTCTGGGGACCTGCCGTTAGCGATACGGGGGATTGTGCTTTGGTGGCAATGGGAGAAGGTGGACGGATCCGAATGGCGACAGCATCAGGATGGTGTCGTTTAACAGTTTAACTTGAACGGGCAGGGCTGGACCACATCCTGGCGTCTGTCCCCCTGTCTCGAGGTTCGTCGTCGTCAGACTTGGCAGGTACTGTGCTACAACCCAACCCAACGCGTCCTGTTGCTGTTACCCAAACCGGGGCCTGTCAGGATTCACCACGCACACCCCCCTCCTCCCCGATCCGATCGGGAACCAACCCTGACAGCCACATAAGGGGGGGTAGGTGCTATATTCTGCCGACGACACTATCGCTGGCTGCCACTCCACGTCTCGTTCAATCTCTGCCGTCGGCCCAGACCTCGATCGCCTGGCCCCCTTTCCGCCCCTCTTCTCCCTCCTTCGTCATACCCAAACCTCGGGCTCTGGGCCTCTGCCTTCGTGGTACCGTTAGTAAGCGCCGGCCGGTGAGATAACAGCCAGCAACCAGCAGCGGGCGATTCCAGACTTTTCTGGTCATCTGCCCTGCCCCCCGGGTATGCATGCTGTGTGTTCCGCATCGAGACGACGAGCGGTACCGTCTGATGGCAGGAGGGGCACCCGGCCCGGGACATGGGCGGGCACCACGCCACCACCACCACCACCACGACGCAGCGCCAGAGTGTGACTGGACCGTTGGCGCGCTTCTGTTTCACTAGGCCACGGTACACCGGCGCGCCGGGGGGTGCTTCTACAAATGAAAAAGCCGGTTCTCGCCTGCTCGCGGCATGCAGACCACACTGCAGTGTCTCGGATCTGGTGTTTCTGCTCCGGGGGCCTTGGCGCGCACGCACTGGCGGGCGGCGAGCGGCGGGGACGGCGGGGGACGAACGCCAGTCAGCCTGGAACAACCGGAATGGGCATGCTGCTTGCTGCCCCGGATGCCTCGCCTGGCTGCAAAACATCCCCATTGTCGGAGGGATTGGGCCTCGCCTGGATCTGTAATCCGTACATGTACGAAATAACCGGGTGTGATACCCGTGGTGTCGATGGGCCGCAAGCTCGGACGGAAATACTGCTGTCTTCGTATCACTGGGCTCTAGGCTCTCGCGTGCTGAGGTCGGAGTCGGAGGATATTGCGTGTATCCCCCGATACCAAGTGGTAAACTAACTAATTGGAAAACAGGAGTAGGCAAGCGAGCGAGCGAGGGTAAGCGTCTTTCTCGTTCTCCTCCCTCCCCCGCCCGCCTGGTGTTTTCGTTACTCATTTGGTGGTGTGTCGAGAGGGGCTCTCAATCTGCCGCGCAGGCCGATTTTTCCATCCCGCCCGCCGAAAGCCGCCGTCTCCGCTCGAGAGGAAGCGGGGCGGGCATGGCAGGAGCGGGCAGATGCGATCCTAAAGGCTACGGCTGAGTTAGTAAGGGCGCGAGGCATCGAGCGTCGGTTCCCAAGCAAGCAAGCGTCGCTTCACTCGTATCAACACACACGACGAACGATACCGCCCACCCACCCACCTGGACAACGCCCCCTCCCTCCCTCCCAGATGCAGGCGCGCGCCGATCTCGTGAAATCCTGCATAGGGGTCGCCGCCGGCGGAGCCAATCTCGGACGGCATCACCACCAACCCCCAGCGCCCTGTGTAGCCTTGTTTGTAGGGTCCTCTGCTACCCTCTCCGGGGGGCGATGGATGGATGGCGCGCATCATGGTGATGAGGATGGTTCCCGTACGAGGGGCGGGATGAACACGATCTGCACTGCATTGGCGCTGACTGTGTGCCTTGAGGCAATCCAGCCTGTTTTTGGGGCGCCAGCCAGCGAGCAAAAGGGGAAAGAGACGAAAGAATCGTCCAGTCGAGTGACGCAATTAATCACATCGACAGGACGCAAACGGTTGAGTTTGAAACGGGCAGATCCGATCGCGTTTGGTGGCGCCCTAGGGAGCGAGGCGGCGGGCGGCGTGAATGCGGGGAGCCAAGAGCAGTGGTCGTGGCTGGGGCGCGGGGGCAGGGGGAAATAATAATGATGAAAAATCCACAAGCTGACTGGAATGCGGTGAAAATAAAAAGAATAAGAATCGACGATTATTTTCTCCAGTTGTGTAGACGCTGGCATGGTACAAAACGGTGTCGCGACTTGCGCAGTTGTGATGCTCTCCGTGGTGTGGTGGTGTGCTGTTTGACCTCAGAGTTTAAGCGCGGTCCGAAGTCCCAATGAGGGGCGTCGTCACGCTGTCACAGCGCTGTTGCCGCCGTGACAGCTCCCCACGCCTATCTTGGGGGGTAGGAGCTCCTGGGGTATGGGCAAGAGTCCAACAAGAATAGGGAGTTCTCACAATTTTGGCATCTCTCAAGTCAACTGGCTGTGATGGTTGTGATCACTCGATGCCATCAACGGAGTCCCCTCGTCCCCATACAAGCAAGGCTTGAGATATCGGAGGGTCAACACTCAACCCAGTCGCTGCCTCCGTAATAAGCCGGGCGTTTCTTGGACTGCCCAAATATTCCAAATACAATTTATCGCGATTTAACATCCAGATGCCTTGCAGCAAGTGCCGGGGGGGTTGCTCGCTGCGTCTGCTGGGGCGCAATAACAACAACAACGCATGCCCGAACCCGACAGCCGCCCACCTGGTTGGATCGCAGCGCTCCTGAGCGAGCACGCCTTCCAAAATGCATGACACCGCGCCCCCGCTCCCACGCGGGATATGGAGGGGCATGTCTGCCTAAACCTCCTCAACCTTCCGCAGCCCCCGTTTTGTTGGGCAACCAAGCTCCCTCTGCGCTGGCAAGGGCACGCATGATGGATGGTGGAGAGGGTGAGGGGAAGGGGGAAAGAAATCGGCTCTGGCATGGGCACCCCACCACCACCACCACCAAGCTGTCTGCTCAGCAGCAATCGCGGGCAAATCATCGCGGGCTTGCTCGTCCTCACCGCTCCTTGCTATTGCATTTTTTTTTTTGCGCCAAACAGCAAAACCTTTTGTCCATCCCGCTGATACCGCAGGCCGCGCAACCAGTCGCTGGCGCTGGACGGTGTCCTTGCCTGTGGAGGCGTGGGGTTTGCGTCTAAGCGAGCCTTACAGCCGCTTGCCATCGTGACAACACCGACAGCACCGACAGCCAACCCTCGTCGACGAGAAATCCCGGTGTCGGGTCTTTACTCGGAGGTACATGTCGAGATACTCGTGAGATGTTTCGATTCTCCGAGGGGACATGGGCCAAGAGGGTTTTGTTGCGGCCAGGCATAACCAGCACGCTTGGCCGAGCGGCGGCCGAAGAAGGCCCTAAACAGGACAGGACAGGGCAGTGACAGGGCAGGGCAGTGACAGGCAGGGCAGTGACAGGGCCTCTTGACAGGCCTCAACACCACCTCAACCCGGTCGGTTGGGCCGTCGCTTTCCTCACGATGTGGGACAACAGCCCCAAACGGGCTGTCCCCGACTCCGATTCGGAGGCAAGACCAAAGGCAACATCAACATCACATAAACACCTCAGCTCTGATTGGCGGGTTTGCAGAACCCACACATGCTCCGCTCAGTGACTCTCACCATCGGACGCGAGCAGAGACTCGCAGTTCTGGTTGATGGACAGTGCCAAACAGACCTACACCTGTTCCATCTCCCATCCTGCAAGAAACACCACAAACCAACCCTAAAGCCACCATCACCAACCCCCCAAAGCCACCATCACCAGCCCCCCAAAGCCCGTGTCCTCCCAACACATCCATCACATCCCCAAAACCCTCATCCAAAGCCCCTAATACTATGCAAGCGAGCGCTCAGTCGGCCCTACACCGGCCCAGCTCGGTCCCACCCCGCTCCAAGCACCAACTCCTATGCAGCATCCTAGCCCCTCCCAACGATGGAAGTCAAGCCAAGATCCCACCATCCCCATTCAGGAAATCTTCCAGAAGGAATAACCTGCCCCAATTCGCCCCACCACATGGAGGGGGCGACTCCACGAGGCGAATCTGGGGTAGAGACAGACGGCCCGGGAGCCGTTTGAGACATTTTGACAAACCTCCTCCTTCTTCGCACCTTACCCTAACCAGTAGCATTCGCCATGACCGCCGCCACGGACGCGCGCACGCCCACCCCTTTCCCTCGAATTTTGCCTGGAGGATTCGGGGCCTCGTCTCGCGTTGCTTTGTGTTGGGCGATTTGGCTTGTCTTTGGGAGTCCGGGTGTGTGAGTTGGGGAGGGGGGGAGGGTGACCTGGGGAGGGAGGGAGGGTGACCTGGGGAGGGAGGGATGTTCTCTCGCCCTTCGCAACGTTGCCACCCGGCCGTCCATCCTCCCGGCCGATCTTGTGGGGACCCGGTTCTGACGCTGGGGGTTGAATGAATATCCCATGTGGTCGGCCCTATCTTGCCTTTCCCTGTTTCGCCGCCGCTGTGTGTGTCCTGTCTGGCCTGTCCTGTTTCGGGTTCGGTGAAAGGGCAGGGCAGGGTAGGGATTGCGGGTTGAGAGAATGCCTCGCGGTGCAAAGAACGGTACCTGCGCGGGTGTAGTCGATACTTGGTACAACGGCTTGGTTGCTTTGGGGGCTCCGATCGTGGCCATGGAATCTGTGATCGAGGGATTGTGAAGGTGTGAGGTTTAGGGTGTGGGCTGGGCCGGTCTGTCCTCGATCTGGATGCGGATGGTTACCGGGTGCAATGGTTTGCTTGGTGGTGATGGTTGAAGTGAAGTCGGGTGTGCGGGTGGGAGGTGGGAGCCGAGGGAGCTTGGACACCCTTTCGTTCGAGGCTATTCCCAGTTGTTGGGGGAGGGAGGGAAGGCACGTGCGTGACTAACACCGTCAAGACGGACTCACGCTGAGGTTATCGGTGTGGGTGAGAGAGCCTGGATGATATTGCAAAGCCGAGACGTACGTCTGCGTCGATGCTCGGAGTCTCACCCACCGTCCCCCTCTCGATCCTCCTACCAACACCCTCCTGCCGCAACAACAACCCTTCCTCCCGAGAACACTTCCCGTGTCACAGCATCTGCACGCACGCACCGCACGCACCGCAACGCATGGGCCACATTGCGGGGAACGGGAACACTCGCGTGGCGAATGTCTAGAACTTCTTTCCCTTCTATTTTCCCACGTGGCGGGCATCTTTGCAAGGATGCCATGTGTGGTTGTAAGTGGTGGTTATGTAAGTCCGGGAGCCCAGAGCTTCGATGGACGCCGGCAGGGATAGCAACAAGAGCAACGATCGTCACGAACAGAAATTTTCTTTCGGGAGAATGTGACTTGTCTGATGGTCGGCTTGATTCATAAACATCCCGATCGAGGGATCGCGAGGGGAGGGGGTAACTCCGCGGGATTTTGAGTTCATGGGTTGTCAAAGTAAAGTATCGCGGCGCCTATGCCTCGCGGGCTTCCTTCCCAGGCAGGGACACATCCTGTACCACACCAGAATCGCGCCCTGTCCTGTCCCGTCCGGGTGTTGTGTCGTGTGAGAAGGAGGGGGAAGTTGCCGATGTGAGAACCCGGGACTGGGGATGGGGGACAACATCAGACGGTCGGGACTGGCCCTTTTTTTCGAGGCTTTTTCTTCTTCCTCTCCCCCACCCCCCGCGGCGATCGTGACTCCGAGAAAAGAGGACAGATGCCGGTCCGAGGCAAGGCATCGTGAGTCGGAAGAGGGGAAGGGGTTGGGAAAGCGGAGGGGGAGGTGGAGAGGGGAGGGGTAGAAGGGGGATCGGATGATGATGTCAGGGTTGGGTTATGGTGTCTCGGGTGGTTGGAGGCGGGGGGTTTTGTACTTTATTTGAGTTGCTTTAATATTTTTGTTTTATGTGAGGCCGTTTTTTTATTTCATTTTCCTTTACGTTTTTCTTCCCGTCTGAGCTCTGTCTGCTGCGCGAGTGCAGTGCAGGGCTGTGTCAGGTCATGCAGGAGGTTTGATACGTTGAGGTCGGGAGGGGGCCCGTTTCTGACTTGAGGCCGGCCATGGCCACAGTGGAGGACGAGGCGGACAGACAAATCCGTGCTGACCGCGCCTGGCTCCTGCATGGTATATCCAGAAATACACGACCGCAAATAGGCACTGCACCCTGCTAGGTATCACTCTGACTTACCTACCGTTATCGAGACGTTCGATATTCTTGTTCGACCGTTTACGACCCCCGAGGGAAGCGGCTTCCCCCGTTTCACAAGCCTGCACTTACATGGGGTCTTCACAACATGTTTAGTAGATGCCGGCCGGAAACGGGTACAGCTCGCGGCGAGTCAAACGCGGGCGAGTCTGTGTGTTCATGCCTGCATGCGGTGGGCCCATTTATTCACATGTCAGTCAGGCGGAGCCCACCCCAGCCAGCAGCTGGCTGGCGGCTTGACAGGGCGGGCAGAGTTGCACCGACACCATCACCAACCGCCGCCGGGGTGGTCGCCGAGTGCTAGGTATTCTCACCGGCCGACCTCGTGTGAGCCCCTCTTCCCCTTCGATGACGTTGCAGTCACGGGAGAAACCGGGTCTCCAGGGCGCTGGACATGGGTGCGAGTGCGGGCTCGTTGATGTCATTCATTTCTTAGAAGAAGGGGGAAGGGGGCTGACCAGTTCGGATGGTTGGGGTCAGGTGCAGGGCACCCCGCTGGCCGGTGAGGGCGGAAGATGCACAATTTTTTTTTTTTACAAAATCTGGGGGAGTTTGACGTGCACGAGGGGTTGTGTCTCGTCACTCGCCCCGCCGAATCGGTGGCATGGCTGGCCGAAACAAGCAGCCGATCGGAGATGGGGAGTGGAGGTGGTGTTCTGGAATCCCCAGACCGAGGGCGGATTCTGTTGAGGGGCGTAGGGCATCAACCGACGGCCCGACGTCAGAGCCTGCTCCGCGAAGGGTCTGTCGATCGAGAGCAGCGCGCGTGACAGTCTGCCCAGGGGCTGTGGAGCAAGGTGCTGGGGGCGGTCTTGATGCTGCGTTGATGCGGTGTTGATGCGGCCCAGATCGAGAGCGAGGCCTGGGCCTGGTGGCGGCTTGGGCATGACAGAGCGAATGCACAGCAACTCCCCCCTTTACGAAGTATGTGCTCCTTCGGCGTCGGCCATGGCTTCGGGAGCTCTCTCCACGTGGTCCACCGCAGCAAGTGCGGCCCGAGGTGTCGGGCAGACGGCCAGTCGGGCATGCCGGCCGTTGGTATCGAATGTGGCAAGGACCGAAACAGGGCCCGAGATTGCTAACCACCAGGCCGGGAGGCTCGATCATGGCCTGTTTTTTCTCTGTTGTGTGTGTCCTGAATAAAACGATAAAAAGGAGAATAAGAGAATAAATCAACAAAAGCATTGGAAACGGAGGGCGGAGATGGCATCGCGACGACCATGTCCTTGTCCGGGCCGCCGTCTGTTTCGACGACAGCCAATCGCGCCCCGGCAGCGAGCCCGCTGAATGCCCAAGAGGGAAATGGTGTCCAGGAGGCGGAATGAGGCCCTGGCTGGCGCCGTTGGCGGCATTCTAGAAACAGCGCCGAATGGCATTGTCAGCAGCGAGTGGCCCGCCGGATGCGTCCTTGGCGCATTTCGCCTCTCGGAGATGGCGCACGGGGTTGGGAGCTTGCGAAAGAAGCAAGGAATTGCCCCTGGCGCCGGCCGGGGAAGCGAGCTGCGGCGGCGGCAGACAGCTGAGCGATGCACCCTGCTTCTCTGGTTCTGCTTCTCCTTCTTCTTCTGTATCCTTCCACACCTGGCTCGGAGTCACCGGGTCCGTCGCCTCTTGTGGCCATTTTCTGGCTCGAACCACATGGCCAGGCACAGCGCGTCCTCGCCAGATCGGAAGGGAGATCGTCGCCGACGAGGGCGGGCCGAAAAATACCGTCGCTGGCGACCGCATCCAGAGGGCGGAGGCAGGTCTTCCGCGCCCGTTCTGCCCTGGCGCGGCTGCGTCCAACGGCCAGGCGATGGGACATGATGTAATGCATGTCCGCAACCAAAGACGAGAGCCGTCTGGTTGGGACGATCATGTGGAGAGAAAGAGCCGCCTCGTCATCCCAAAAGCAGACACCAGGCGCATGACGCCTCGCTCCCAGCCCCGTCCGACTCATCTCAGGCCGTCGCGTTGGGAACGCGGAGGGTTTCAATGCGCGCCCGATCGAGAGGGCCCTCGCTCTTCCGGCCACCCAGTCAGTCTGTCGCTCGACGGCGGTGGTCGGTTCGTCTCCCTGCTCGTCCGACACCACACACCAACGCACGCCTCTGCCGGTTCCCTGGACTGACTAACGCTTAACGGCCCGGCGCTTGGTCCAGGGGCGCACACAGCTGACCTTGGCTTGGACCTCTCGCTGACCCTGGCCGGGCCGTGGCTCGTCAAAGCACTGCTTCGAGAAGGAGACTAGAATTTCACGTCGTCGCCAGGAGGCGATCAGTTCGCCCCCCAGTACCGGTACCTGGCGAGTTCGTCGCCTTCTTCGGCGACGCTAGCGGGCGTCGAGGCCCCTGGGCTGGGGATCGACCCCCGGAGGATTTGGGGGTTGAATCTCTTGGGTAACAAAACGGTGGCGATTGTCTTGTGAATATTATTTTTGCTAATATTTTAATCCGTTCAGCCTGTTGGTGTTGGTTAGCTTGGTGGCCACGGCCGGCTGCGCCGATCACGCCCTCCATCATTTGCTTGCTTGCTCTCTTGCGGCCTGTCAAGGTCACGCTCTGGAAGTCTGAGGCTTGCAGTCACACGATGCCCTGCGGCGAGATGAACTCATTCCGGTTCTGGAAGAGGCGCTGAACCACTGCGGGGTCCCCGCGCTCAGTGGTATGACAGCTGGCAGCCAGGCGCTGGGGCATGGACTCGTCTTCCAGGTTCCTGGCTGAGTGGAATCACCGGCCCAGAGCAACATGGAAGCGGCACCTCAATCTTTGCAACGCGGATGGCATCAACGCCCTCGGGCTGGAGATTTGAAGGAAGTGGACGACATGAAGACTCAGGGGCTGCTCCATGGGCGCTGGCGATGGGCGATGTGGACCCCAGGAGCTAGTTAACCACCAGAACCACAGGTAATAGCGTGAGTGGAAGAGGAAGGATCAGCACGCATCGTTGCATGAACGATACTCCCTCCGCGTACACGCCGTCTCGTCGTAAGCAGTTCCAGACCATCGACCACCCGGAGTCGTCTGGCTTGCGTGTGTCTGGTTGTGACGCCCTTCAAGCCACACTCTAAACAGGTTGAAGCTCACATGTTGAGGCGGTTTCTGCAGCAAGTGTGGCTGGCCAGCCAGGCCCACAGATATGGTCTGTGCGTCTCGGCCTGGTGGGGTGATTCGTTGCCCCGCATTTAACGACACGCAGTCGACAGCGACGACGGGGTCAGAGCAGGGCAACAAGTGGGAGCATCACTCTGAGTCACTTGCCGAATCCGACTGGGTGACTCTCGAACGGCACTCGCTGCCCACGCAGTCCAACCTCTCGGCAGTGGGCCAGACCTGGCGTATGGTTCTTACTGGCGGATGCACTTGGCGGTTCAAACGGAGCGCCGGGTTTTCGCGTTGTTGGCTTCATTTTGGAGCTGGAGTAGGGAAGGAGGTGGCGATTGGTGATCCAGATTCAAGATCGGGTCATGAATATATGAACCAACCTCTCTCTCTTTGGACAGTGCTTTCCTCTCAGGCAATCCCATCAACCACAGTCCTCTCTCTCAACCCCCCAAATATCTCCAACCCTCAAAAACAACCCGCACCCGCGTCTCATCTCGCCTCGCCAGTGCCACATCCCCTGGTTGACAAGATGATACCCATCCGGCCTCGAGGGGGCGCCTCGCCTCGATCGAGCAGGCAGGCCGTGGCCGAAGCCCGGTCCTCGCGCGTCGTGCCGAAACCCGTCCCTGAGCGCGAGACCAAGGATGCCAGGGGCTACCAGCTCGAGCAGATGAGACGCCGCTTCTCCCCCAAGGAGACCGACTCTGGCACCGGGGACGTCTCTTTGCTCTTCAACCTGGCCCCGTCCGACCCCGACTTCCCTTTTGACCTGGCCCATCTGGAATGTGATCTCCTGGTCCCAGCCGGCTACCCACAACACCCGCCCCACCTCCAGGTCAAGAATAAGGACATCCCGCGCGGCTTCGCCATCAATATCGAAAACGGCTGGGACAAGCTCGTTCAGGAGAAGCGCGGCGCCACCTTGCTCGCCCTGACCAAGGCTCTTGACCGGAACCTCGAGTCGCTGCTGTCGGAGCAAAAGGCCGAGACCGTCAAGCTGACCATCTTCAAGGACACCCGTCACCTTGAGTCTGGACCCTCAGAACCCGCGCTCCAGCCAGCGGTTCCAGTACCCAAACCCGTCACCTCCCGGCCATACATCCTCGAGGTGTCGTACACACAAAGCGAGATTTCCGAGGCCAAGGCACGGCGTGCCCAGGAGGTACGACAGCTCGAGGCCCGCATGAGCCACCTGCCCATCTACCAGAAATCCAGCGACGGCGTCATCTACACGCTCTCCCTGGAGCCAAAGAACAGGAACAATCTCCCCGCCAGCCTTCGAGATGTCCAATCTATCCAGCTCATCATCCCCCTGCTATATCCCCTGCAACCGCTGCGGGTCATGCTCGACAATGTCCTTGCGGAGGACGCCGAGCCCGTCGAGGAACTCTTCTCGCAGAAGGCCGCCGAGCAGAAGAAGCTGTCGTTGACGGGCCACCTGAGCTATCTCACACAGAAATTGCATTTTTTGGCAAAGGAGGCCGCCAAACCCGCCCCCAACGTTGTGCCAGCATCTGAGTCACCGGCTGGTGCCCAGCACGAAGCCGAGGGCGCCGAGCACTCCGTGGCCCTGGAGACCGGCAAGGGTCATGCGTACGTGATTCCCCGGCCGCTCGAGTGGTCCCAGGTCGCGGGCGCAGACGACTCCGACTCGGACGAGGACTCGTACGACGACGACGACGACGACGATGGGGGCGTTGCCATCGACGACGACGACGGGGGACCCACCGACGGCCCGAGCCTGCCCACCCAAACCGCGGAGCTCGGCACCGCGCTCCTGTTCCCGTCGGTCGAGCTGCACGGCGTCGAGCTGCTCCAGATCGCCAGCCTGAACCTCAACGTCAAGTGCAGCCGCTGCAAGACGATCAACGAAGTCACGGCGCTGAGGGGCGGCCTCGAAAAGGCCAGCAGCTGCAAGAAGTGCGCCACCCCGTTCACCGTCGGCTTCCGCCCGGAACTCGTCCACCAAAACTCCACCCGCGCCGGCTTCATCGACGCGACGGGCTGCACCGTCGCCGACCTCTTGCCCAGGTATGCCCACCCATCCCCCCCCTTTTCTCCCCACAACCGTCCAACTAACCCCCCGCAGCACCTTCATCCCCACCTGCTCCTCCTGCTCCACTCCCTCCCCGCCGCTCACCTCCGTCCGCGGCGCAACCACAACCAACATCTGCCGCTCCTGCCACGCGCGCTTCACCTTTGCCCTGCCCCAGGTCAAGTTCCTGGCCTACGCCCCGGGCGCCACGCACGTCCCGCTCCCGACCGGTCCCCGCCGGAAGCAGGAGAAACTGGGCCTTCACGCGGGCGAGCGCCTCCCCGACAGAGGCGCGTGCCAGCATTATCGCAAGAGTTTCCGCTGGTTTCGGTTCTCGTGCTGCGAGAAGGTGTATGCCTGCGATAAATGCCATGATGGCGGGGAGGGGCATGAGAGTGAGTGGGCCGGGAGGATGGTGTGTGGGTGGTGTAGTCGGGAGCAGAGGTTTCATCCCGAGAGCTGGTAGGTCTTTCTCTCCTTTTCCACCCTCATCATTCTCCTTTTACTCGCCCCGTCTTTTCCCTGCCGGCTTCTTACGCCTCGTCAAGTATTGGTGGGGTTGTTGGGTTTCTTGGAGCGGGTAGGCTAACGATGATGCTTTTTTAGTACTTTCTGTGGACGGAGTGTGATTGGGAAGAGGGGGAATGGGTATTGGGAGGGTGGAAAGGGGACGAGGGACCAGAGGCTGATGCGGAGGGGGGATAAGAGGAAGTATAAACGGTTGGGGCCGCCGAGGAAGGATCAGTGATTCTTTATGGGGGAACGGCGGTCCCTGGGTGGTTTGTGGGCGGGGAGGTGGCGGACAACCGAGGTTGTTTGGCGCCACCGTTGTCCCTTGGTGAATAGCAGTGGCTGGTCTTGGGATAATACACTCGTACCTGCCTGGGATCATGAGTGGGCGTTGAAGCTGGCAATCACTTACCACTTGTGGTTTCTGCTTATTACTTCGGGAATAGCTACCCATCTAGTGGTTCACTTCCTTCCACGTGCCCAAGTCCCCGAGTTCCATGCCTCCCGTCTCACCAACCCGCGCCCATACAAGTCAACAGAACTGGCGTCAGCATCCAATGCCAAACCAGTCCATGCACAGCATCTTCCCGGTGTCTTGACTGAACCTGGGCTTCCCTCCGCCGCCGTGAAGCCTCCCTCGTTCGAACAAGGGGAGGGAAGGGAGGGCTTTGCTTTTCTGCTTTTTGAGCTCCATCACAAAAAAGAAGAATTGGATTTTGAGAATTGTTCGAGTCAAGGATCGCAGATTTATGCGTTTGTTTCAATATCAGGGCAAGATGTGGGGGATGGTGGGGAGGTCGGAGTCGAGGGAGGGCCAAGTTCAACAATGCAAGGGAGGTCGAAAAGGGGTTCGCGGAGTGAGGGAGGATCTATGGTTGGTTCACAGCACTGTCTACGATACTATTGGAGCTGACCGTGACGTGAGCTCTTTAAGCATGTATCTCCTCTTCAGACTGGCATAATTTCTTCGACATCTTGGACGACGATGGCCGTTGTTGACTTTCACCCCAACAAGGTGTTTGGCCATACGCCAGGCCAGCCCCGTCGGGTCAAGTTGTCACAGCAACAGGCATCACCTCTGCCCCCACGATTTGTCAACCATCTCGGCAACATGCTCAAGACTCTCCCAATCACTGGCTTGACGCAGCCCAGTCATGCCGCTGCACCTGCAAGTCAACAGACAGCGCATCGCAGCGCCAAGGGGCTAACCCCCCCTCAATACTCACCCACCGCGGGGCGGAGGGGGGATCGACATCCGACAAGTCAACAACGGACGGACTCGACGCCGTCCGATCCAGCCCCAGCCTCACCAGCCCCCCCTTTCAACGGGTACTTGTCGCGATACATGTCCCTTGTTGTCGGTACCTCCACAGGTACGCAATAAGGCATCAAACCCCCTCCCTCCCTCCCGACCCCTGGACAGGCCTCTGCGAGCCCAACCGCCCTCCACAACAGCAGCGGTATGACGTCTGCCGGCCCGCGTGAAAGGCCCAGGGCGTTTGTCACGAAGCGTGGAGTGTAACCATGGCATGCCAGTTGGCATCGGGACAGAGTCAGGTGGTCAGCGGGCACGAGCTGCTGGCGAAGGGAAGGTAGGTATTCGTCTACCCCCCTTGGGAGGTGTAAAAAGAACCGCCAGGAGATAAGAAAAAACGCAGGCACGCGATGCGAGGAGGTGGTGGGTTAGCTACCAATCCCCTCTGCAATACCGCCCCGACTGAAACACACTCGATCCTGCACATCGGCGTACCATGGACAAACCATCATCACCACTTGCCTCGATTGACCTCATTGCGCAGGCAACCGGGCAGTCTGCCCTGCATAAGCACCACGTAAGCAAGCACCCGCCAGAAACTAAGAAAACTACCCCTCTGCTTTGCAAAAGAATCCGATCAGTCACTCACCCACCGACCGTGACCATCGCCGGGTCACTGATCGCAGAAAGTGCAGAAATGATAGGCCGCGGAACCGTCGCAGTGCATGCGCCATGCATATGGCATACAGCGGTGGCCCCAGGCAGCCGCTGGCGCTGGCGCCCTCGTCCACTGACTGATGGCTGGGACATGTCCAGAGTGAGCCCTGCAGCTTGCCACGTCAAATCGGAGGGCGTGGACTGTCCCGCGCGGTTGCGGTGCGCTGTGGAGGCAGGGCGGGTGTTGCGTTGGTTGGTGTCTGTTGGGCGCCAATCTGCTGGCAGAGGCCAAGTCGGATGACCTTTGAGCATTTTGGCAGTGTCTCTTTGAGAGAGGGACTGAGGGGATGGTGAGTGGTTGTTGGGTTCTGGCAGTGCTGATGCTGGTTGCTGCTGTGCTGTGCTGTCGTTGGTTGTTGGCGGTCAGGTCCTGAAATGGATAATATGCGGGAGGGCAGGTGAGGAGCGGGCAGGTGAGGAGCGGGCAGGCGAGGCTGCCTGGGTGGTGCTGGTGCTCGTGTGGTCGCCCGGTCAGAGTGGCATTGGCATGGTTTGAGTTGGCCCTGTTGTTGTTCGTGCTCGGGGGAGGGGACGGATTGGGGAAGGGGTGGCGATGCTCGGGCGACCGGCCAGTCGGTGTTGTTGATGATGCCATGGATTGCCAGTCATCATCATGCATTGTCGGTCTGAAGGGCATGGTGTGTGTTCCGTACAGTGCCTACCTGCACCCGTGAAGTCTTCAGCAGGCCCCCGTTAGCGCGAGCCTGCCGTCCCCATGGCTCGCCCCGACGACTCGGACGAGAGAGCGGTGAGCAGGACGGCGGCATGGCGGGTGCGGGATGGAGGCAGATGGCAAGACTCACCTGGCGATGGGTTGATGAGTTGGCACCTCTCGGCGGGGGCCAGATGACCCAGTGCCTGCGAGCCTGGGCCTCCAGCGCTAGCCGCCCACTGAAGCTGCTCACTGACGGCGCCGCCCACTCACCCAACTCGCCCCCCGTCCCCCCCCCCCCCAGGGATTGGGGGAGACGGGCGGGACGGCGAGGGAACGCGGGACGTTTGGCCCAGCCCGTGACCCCATGTGACACGCTGAGCCTCCATCTCCTCCAGTCTTTTCTTTTTCTTTTGGTGTTCAGTTAATCATTTATTTTATTTTATTTGTCGGGCTTGTTTTTCTTGTTTCTTTTTCCATGTTACCGTGTATTTTTATCCCACACCCCAGATGCACATTCCGACCGACAGATGCAAGGAGGACGCCCACAAACGGCGCAAAAATTGGTGCTGGGTGACAAACAGGGCTGCAGCTCTCGGCAGCCCAACGCGACTCCATCTCCTGGTCGGACCCATCGGGCCTGTGCCGGGGGACGAGGGAGCCACATTGTGGCGCTTACACGGCATCTCGCGGGGAGAGCAAGTCGAGAGAGTCACATTGAATCGGCCATCCATCCAACGCCTCGAACTGTCAGGCTGTCTGCTTTGCGCCGGTCATAGCCGCTATCCAGAGTACCTGTCTGCCTCCCTTGCGGCTGCCCTCGCCCAAGATGGAAATACCACAAGTGACAGCCGGATGCGATCTTCCCTCGTGTCAGCTGGGGCCCGAAAGAAAGGGCCCAGAAGCAAACCACGATGTGAGACACCCACGCTCGCTGGTGGTGGTGGTGACGACCTTATTTTTCATTGTCTGCCCACGGTGCACCAGCAAACAGGCTGGTTGGTTGGCCA
>MU855384.1:0-25931 GCA_033296695.1 Staphylotrichum tortipilum | reverse complement strand
CGATCTCGACGAAGGGGGGGCGCCACAAAACACGCCTCTTGAAGCAACAAACCGAAGAAAAGGAAATCGATAAAATCAAGGTTTGTTTTTTTATTTGGCTCAACGCCAAAAGTTCCCAGCAGCCAAACGGTGGGAGCCTCCCGTTTGACGACCCCCAACCTCCAAACGGATCTCTCCCTCGACCGACGCCCCCAACTCCCAGCGCCGTGGTCAAGCCTCAGCCCGGCATTCACTCGAGGTAAGCAGGGGTGAGGCGGTGCAGCTCAGCCATCCGGGCTCGACATCTCCAGGCATCCAGCCGCCCTTTATCAACGACTTGCGCGCGGCATCCAGCGGCTGAGGCGGCGCCGCCGCTGCTGAGATTCCAAACCTTCTTTCCCGCGGAGCAGCATGCCATCTGAGCGGACTGAAATAGCATGCGGTGCCACATGATACCAACCACCACGCTCCCATTTCACCATGATGTATCCGGACTGGGGGGCGGAAGCAAATACCAGAACTTTGCCATTGTGCCCCCCAACGCCCACAGAATCGCCATCACCACTGGTTCGTGAGCTACCTAATTAGCTTGTTTTATCTCGCCTGGAATCCAAGACATGGATGGCGGGGGAGGGGAAAGGGGGAAACACGCAAAACCCCCACGCCCACCGCCTCCCCAAGCAACCAACGCTCTCCCCCAAAGACGCAATCACACGCCGGCGCCCGCGACGCCGTCTGCGCGTCACCTGTTCTCCCCCTCGACCAACCCGATGCCAGTGTAAAAAATCTCTCCTTGCGGTAGTTTTTTTATTCCCTCCCCCTTTTTCATGCTATTTCCGCCGCCACCACTTACACACCAACACCACGGCGGCGCTCGCCGCCCCTGGAGCCGTTGATACGGCCGCCGCCTGCCTTGCTTGGCTGGGCTGATAACCCCGACCATGCCCGCATGACCTTTCCCCGACAACAAAAACGTGGGATACACGCCGCTTGTTGGTGTCGTCTCTTCGCACAGAGCAGGCAAGGCACGCACGCGGCAGGCCGGGAAAGGGTTACGCACAAACAGCGGGCATCGATCGGCTTGTGCTGCGTTGCACCGATGCGAGGTGTCGTCATGCTTTTCTCTCCCGTTTTGCTGTTAGATCAGACCCCGGATAATGGAAGCAAACGTGGGCTGCTGGAGAGAGGGCCGGGGTAACTACGGGGGACATACGTCGTCGTCGTGGTAGGTTACAAGCCCACTGTGGGTTACGGGAACACATCCACGCATCGCACATTGCATACCTCCCACAATGACGGCAGTTACATACAAGCGTTGCGTGGGCTGGTCACCGAGCAGCAGAAACAAAGCCCGGTGACACGCTTCGGCCGGAAGCGGGCGGCGTACACATACACACACGCACACGGACATGGGAACTCTTACGTCTGGGGGCAACCCTAGGTAGGTAACTATTCCGTTCAAGGGGGGGGGTTACTGAATCCGTCCCTCCCAGGAGGGGATAGGGAGCGCCGGGGGGGAGGGGGGTACTGAATCCGAGATGGGCCTCGTTTCGGATTCTATTCCTTGGGGGGGATGGCACGCGGCGCGGAGGATGTCGGACATGCAGGTAAGTGGGGAGGGAGAGGACAGTACATACCCCGCGGAGACAGAGAGCCACGAGGACGGAGATGCGGGATACAGGGGTTGCTGAATCCTCGGTGCGATGGTAGCTGCTTCTACGGAGTACTGGGGATGAGGATGCAGGATGAGGATGCGGCGCCCCCGCGGGGGTCAACTCGGTCAGGTCAGGTCAGGTCAGGTCAGGTCAGGTCAGGAGGTGAGGTTGGTATCTCGACTTGGCCTGATGTATGTTGTGGGTGAGGAAGAAAGCAAGATGGCACGGTCATGGTGCCATCCACACACACGTGGGAGTTACCGGTGTAGCACGCACGCGGCGCGAGCCGTTATCCCCTTTCCTCACCGACCGGCCGCCGCCACCGTGCTCATGCTGCTGTCGGCGACAGCCATTGGACGCTCACCTCCAACGACCCCTGCACACAGTAAGAACTCCCCCTGGCTTGGGGACTTGAACAACATGATACGGATATTCGATCACCACTCACTCTCTGACAACCCATCAACCCGAGGTCTCGTAAAGCGCCAAGTTCAACCATGAAAAAACGGATCCTGCCGGAACTCTTCGCTCAGCTCCCCCCCTTTCCCAAACAACACCTCTCCCAGCCTCTTCAACTTTGCCCTCTTTGCCCTCTTTGCCCCTTTCTTCCTCCCATCCCCGTCCCCTTCCTTCCCACCATCCCCATGCCCATCCCCCTCCTTCGTCCCCCCCTCGCCCTCCCCCTCCTTCTTCCACCCTTCCCGTTCACCCCCCAGCTGGGCAGAACGGCCCTACTCGCCCCTAACCACAGCATTCCGATCCGCAAACGGATTCTCGTCATCCTCTTCCTCCTCCTCCTCCTCCTCATCATCCGACACCACCCGCCGCTGCGGCATCATCACCGGCTTCGTTGCCGCCGACGGGCGTGGCGGCGGCGGCGGGCGCGACGAGGACGAGCTGATGCTCAGCCCGGCCAGGGCGGGGACGGGGCTTGTCGGCGGGGGGGATGAGGGGGATTTTTCTTTTGCTTTTTCGGTTGCCACTGTTCTCATTGAGTTAGGTCTATTAGAGAAGGGGAGGGAGGGAGGGGGGCGTACTCCGGTAGAGGTGTGCTTGTTGAGCCAACTCATCATCCGAGTCACTATCCGCATCGATCGACCGATCCAGCTGCTCAAACGTCATGAGCGCGGTGACCAGCTCGTCATTGGCATGCAGCAAGCCCCCAAGCCACTGCTCCGACTCGACGTGGTGGATGTAGCGCAGGATCTTGCGGCGGAGGGTCTTGCAGGCCTCGAAGCGCTCGCGGGCGAGCGCGTTGTCCGAGATGCGCTCGCGCTCGCGGTTGATGGTTTGTAAGGTATTGGTCAGGTTGGTGGATGCGATGAGGGCTTCCGCAATGTCGCTCTTCATCTGCTCCCGCTCGGCCTCGAGGTTGAACGGCTTGGATTTCTTGTTCTTGCGGTCCTTCTTCTTCTTGCGCGTGTCGTACGTGCTCGGGAGGCCGGTGAGGGTGGAGGTGTGCTTTGCGGCGCCCGACGGGCTGCGGGAGTGGCTTGCGGACGACGGGCCTGCGCGGTCGTTGTCGTTGTCGTCCTCGTCCTCGCCGAACGGGTTCTCCGTCTCCCGGATGACCTTGGAGCGTTCCTGGGTGACGGCCTGCTTGCGCCGCGGGAGCTCCTTGTACAGGCTGGCGACCTGGGCCATGCCGGGCGTGTTCTTGTACTCGACGGCCCAGCCGGCGAACAGCTCGGAGCACTTCTTGCGCACCTCCGGGTCCGAGAGGGCGGCAGTGCCGCAGAAGCGCAGGCGCTCTAGCAGAGCCTCGTCGGCGAAGCTCCGCTGGAAGCGGGGGCCGGCATTTTGGATGAGCCCGTCGAGCAGGGTCAGGGCGCGCAACTGGCGGTGCAGGTTGCCGTACTTGAGCTTCTTCCGGATGGCGCGGGCGGCCTCGGCCGGGCCCGTGTCCTGGAGGTTGACGACCTCGA
The DNA here is from genome assembly GCA_033296695.1 of Staphylotrichum tortipilum. NCBI lineage: Eukaryota > Fungi > Ascomycota > Sordariomycetes > Sordariales > Chaetomiaceae > Staphylotrichum > Staphylotrichum tortipilum. The sequence goes on along the minus strand of MU855384.1, from coordinate 22,372 downwards.
CGAGGTCGGGGATGCCACTGAAGTCGTCGATGGGGACGGCCTCACTCGTGAGTCGCTCGATAGTCACGGTGACGGCCGAGTACGGTTTCTTCTGTGGGATCGTGAGTGTGATGTTTGAAACGTGGTGTGTTGAAGTGAGTGTCTGGTACCTGTGAGAACATGATGGCTGGCTTGCGGTATGAGCTTCGATTTGTCCGGCTCGAACGTCGCGCTTAGACGAGGCACCCGGTGTGGCGGGTGCGGCTTGAGATGCAAGCGAGTGTGTGGCCGTCCGTGGTGACAGCTTCCGTAGTGACAGCTTCCGTAGTGACAGCTTCCGTAGTGACAGCTTCCGTAGTGTCCAAACGAGAACAAACGACCCGAGCCCTGTTATGTTGTTGTATGTGTAGGTTGTCGACTTGGTCTGACACTGTGAGATGCGCGGCGGGAGTCTCGTAGCCGAGCAGCGTAGAGGAGGCTTGCGCAACCAGCTTGGTGGATCGCTGAATGTACGAACAAGCCTCCTTCTCGATCTGCCTTGCAAGGAGCCCGATGGAAAACAGCTTGGAAGCCTGGTTGTGGCTCAGTTTGGCATAAGTCGCGGGGAGCTGGGCTGTGGGATGGTGTGGTGTTGCGCGATAAGATAGCGGGGTAGGGTAGCTGTCGTGGGGCGCTAGCTTGTTCGATGCCGAGCAACCAAGGAGACCGGGGTATGTACCTATGATGGGGACAGCACAGCCGCGGATGGGTTTCCTGGAGTTTATGGTGCATTAACTGCAAGTTTGTTGCATGTCTAATGAGAGAAAAAAAAAGAGAACAGGCGCACGAGCTGTGTGTGGCTGGGGTTGCTGGGCAGACAGATCAGCGACAGGCCGTGTGACAGTCGCTGACTTCCAAGGCACCTGAGCTGAGTGAGTGCCCCGCGGACCCACCCACGCAGCCTGTGCTTCTTAGCGCTCAGCGCCCACGGTCTGCAGCGCTGGTGCTGCTGATCCCTCGGCAACAAACCAGGCACACACAAAGCATGCCCCTCACCAACGAGACACAACAGCTGCGAGGTCAACCAAGGAATCAGGCCATGGCACGACTGGTCCAAACAAAGCACCACGTTTCAGATCAGAATGTCATTTGCTTTTCATCTACCATACTTCCGTGTCTTGCGCCCAACCACACATATATTGCTATGTACCTCAACCAGCCGCCGCCAGAACACCCGTCACATGCCCCCCATCCATCGGAGGGCGGATGATTGTGAGAACACCAGCAACACCCCGACCACCCAGAAGCCCGGCAAACTCGAGACACCGACGCATGGAATCGCATTGCTTTCCCATTTTTCAGCGCAGATAGGTAGCCGGATGGGCCGCCCTCTCCTTGATGCCCAGGTGGGACTGGAGCATGCCCCTGTTCCTCTGCTTCCCCCACTCCTCCTTCCGGCCCTTGTTTATCAGCGTCCTGACCCGGCTGTCGTCGAGCGCCGCGACGCCGCCTAGCCCGCGCAGTTCCCGCGAGATCAGAGCCCGCCCGTTGGGACCGGCGCTCCTCTCGGCGCTCTCCTCGCCCTCGACGTCCATCTCGTTCTCGCGCTCGGCCGCCTCGATGGCCAGCCGCTCCGCCCGCTCCTCGGCGCTCGGGTGGCTGTACAGGTTCTGCCGGTAGTACCGGTTGAGCGACCGGTGCCCGACCGACTTGCCCGACGGAAGGTGGAGCTCGTAGTCGTCGTAGTAGACGGCGTGCGTCCGCTTGCTCTGCGCGTGCCACCCGTCTGCCTGCCGGTGGCTGCGGGCGCTGCCCCGCGAGTGGTGCGGGTGCTTGTCCAGCCGCTCGTATTGGTGGTAGTGCTGCTCGGCCGGCACTGCGTGGAGGTCGTCCGAGTCGAGCGACGACGCTTCGCTGTCCGTCTCCCAGTTCTCGTCCTCCATGATCTCGTCGCCGTCCTCCCCGACCGTCTTGCCCTCGCGCTTGGCTCCGAGCTTGGCGCCTCCGCTCTGCCCCTCCTCCTCCTCGTCCTCCGAGTCGTCCTCCCCATCCGAGTACGTGCTGCGGAAGTCGTAGAACTCACCAATCTCGAGCTGCTCCTCCTCGGAGCTGTACGGGATCTGGCAATGGCTCTTATCCCGCATGTGCGTCTGCACCGCGTACACGTTCGCTTTGATCTTTCCACACGTGAGACACTCGTTGAGCTCAAACACCTGCTCCGCGAGGTGGCTAAGTAAGCCTTCGAGGTTCACCAGATACTGCTTCTCCGGGATAAACAACCCGTGAACGCGCTCCATGTGCGACACGTTGAGCGGGGGCGTCGGGGACTCGTAGTTGCAGAACAGACATGTGATGAGTGACTGCGTCGCGTTGGCGGGCTTGCTCCCGGTCGGAGTGGCCGTCGACGGGGTGATCGAGGCTGCCTCTTCTTCGCTGGCCGTCCGGGACAGGGGGTGGTCCGGCTTGTTCTGCGCCGCAGCGGACAAGTGGGGATTCGAGGGTCGCTTGACCGGCGACGCCATGTCGTGAAGGCCTGTATTCTTGAGCCCCTCGACCACCTCGCTGAACTCCTCCTCGGCGTCCGAGTCGACCACCGAGTCCGGTGAAGGCTCGCCCAGGGAGAAGGACATGGAGCTGGCTTCGTCATCGACCGTCTTGTCCTTGGAGCGCGAGGCTAGGGCGGCGGCCCGGGCCTTGTGCTTGGCGCTGCTGAGGTGGTTCCGGAACGAGTTCTCACTGTAGTATGTCTTTTGGCATGTCGCGCACGGCCGCTCGAAGCCGGCCTTGTCGGCCTGCGCGCTGGTCTCGGCGCGGGCCTGGAGCACCTTTTCGGAGAAGACTTCGGACGAGATGGGCGGGAGCGAAGCGACACGGCGCTTGAGATTGTACCGACTGAAGGCGACAAAATGTGTGAGCGGGATGAGCGTGGGCAGCATCTCGCGGGGGGTTTCACTTACTGCCAGTCGCCGCGCATATGGCCCCTCTGGAGATCGCTGTTGCGGAAAGCCACCTGGCAAGTGTTGCATGTGTACGGGTGCGAGGCGCTGATGTCGGCGCTCGGAGCAGCCCTACTGCCCACGATGGTCGCCATGGTGCTGTTGTTTGCGGGATGTGTCACTGTGTACGGATAGTGTTTTGTTTTCTGGATAGTTTCCAAGCACGAGAGTGTCAGAAACAACTGTCTGGGGTCTCTCAACTTCGGCGAGCGGCGCGAGGGAGAGACAAAAGGGTGCCAGCTGCTGATTAATGTCGCGGAAGGGGAGGAAGCATTTCGCACACGCCTGCCGCTTTAAGAGTCAACTGATAAATTTCTGGTGGCGGTCGATGGCGGGGTCGTCTGGGTGGACGTCACATTTCTTGGCGCGCGGAAGCCCTGGTCCACACTAATTTGCGGGGCCATCGCTGGGGTCCACATGGCTCCAGAGAGCACGTTACCCTGTTCTTGTACGGAATACAGATCCGTAGGGCTATCTGTGTCTGTATCTGTCCTCCAGCTACATAGTACAGGATCAGGATTGAAAACCAACTAAAGGCTTGACCACCACGAGGCTCCCAGGCCATCATCCGGATTTCAGGTTCAATTTTAAATTTCCTGTGCATGTGCCTCCTGCTGGGCGTGCAAGTGCAGTGTTTCGTGATTGGGTAAGCAGACCCGCCTGGGGTGGCTCCGCCAAGAGCGCAGATGCCAGTGGGTCCATCTCGCGACGGACCGGGGGGGGGTTCCTCCCACTGCAAGAGGCCACTGCAAGCCCCCAAAGGCGGCGAGCTGAATGCAGCAGCGCAGCACCAGCATCACCCAAACGCGGCACAGCCAATTCCCAACCAAGCCTTGGAACCTCGAAACATGCAATCCATCTAAAACACTGCCCTCTTCAACTCCCTTTCCGCTTTCCGCACACGTTCAGAATTCCATAATCTCAGAATCTCCCGACGCCCCGTTGCAGTGCAGGACTCCCCCCCCCCTTCCCTTCCCGCTCGTACCCATCCTCCTGCCATTCCGATCGAACCGACCACTCGTCCATCCTCGTCGACCTTCCACTTCTCGCACCCGACACACAGCACCCGAACCCCATCCGCCCCAGCTCTCCCAGCTCCCCCATCTCCATCCCATCCCGCCCCCTCCGCCGACCGGACCGCTTTCGTTGCCAAACACAGCCCCCTCCCTCCTCCATCCATGTCATGATGCGGGACGCCATGCGGCCAGCTAGCGCCGGCCACCAGAGCAGCAAAACCGCCGATGACCTCGACCTTCTGGCTGGCCTCTGGGAGGAGGCGCGTTTCGCGAGAGTGCCGTGGGATGCGCCCAGCGAGCTGAGGGACCTGGTGGATGACATCGAGAATCCGAGGCGCGTCTATGCCGTGCACAAGGCGAGCCGCCGTCACAACTTCCAGCAGCTGGTGCAGAAGTGAGTCCTCCCCACCAGCCGTCCTGCTCACCCTCTGTCAGCTCGAGGCATCTGACGCTGACGCTTGCCCCCTCTCTCCTCCAGATACATAGTTCAGCTCCGCGAGGGCTGCGGCGCCGACCACTGCACAACACCGACATGCTTCACTTGCCGGAAACGCATCGTCGGCCGCGCCCCCATCCGCCGATACAACCCGACGAGCGCAAGGACGCTGGCCATACACCTCGCCACCCAGGACAACCCGGAAACCGGCCTCTGTCCCAACCTACGCCCCGCCAAAGGCCCGCCTGCAGCACTGAGCTCCCTATTATTCGTGCCGAACCCCAAGCCTCGATTAACCCCGGAGGAGCTGTTTTCTTCTGGGCCCTCCAAGGCACAGGCGGTTCATGGCCGTCCGGGATCGCCCAAGACGAGCGGCACCAGTGGCGTACCACCCTCTCCCGCCCGCAGTCGGAGTAGCACCATCACAGTCAACGGCGACAGGAAGGAAAAGGCCAAGTCTGGGAGCCCCCGGCGCCCGTCGGATTCCGACAAGCGTCCCCAGATACCTGGTTTCACCATCGTCGAGGAGCCTACCAGCAAGGACCACAGGTCCTTTGCCGCAAATGTCTTTGGCACCGTGGCTTTCAAAATGCTCGAGTGGCTGACCCCAGCTGCGCTCGAGGACATGTCCCGAAGGACACGGGATATATGTGGAGAGCCTGGGCCTGAGAGGGAAGGAGATGCGGCGCGCCCGAAGGTCGAGCCCAAACCGGACAGTACGGCACCGCCGCCACAGGACTCAACCCGCGTGCCCACCGCACGGAACGAAACCTCGGTCAATGAGCGAGTGCCCCCTGCGCACGGTGGCGCCGACAAGGACGCTTGGGTCTCGAAGGACAACCAACAGCCCCACGAGCCCCCGCCCGGCCCTCGCACCACCAACCCACGCCGTAATTCCAACGCCAAGGTCCGAACCTCGTCTGGCCCGAAACCGAAACGCCAGCTCTCAATCGATCCCTATGCCCCGGACCCCTCGCCAGAGGAGCCTTTTGCAGCGATCCTCAGATCCCCCCGAGCCACCGGCCCTTCAGGCGACAAGGGATCTCGCGGCCCGAAACCGGGGGGCTCAAGCCTCTCACGACCAATCTCTCAGCTTTCGTCGGCGGGCTTCTTCGACGACGTCTCACTGGAGAGGATGCCGCCACCCAAGGCACTGGATCTCAAGTTAAGGGCGGGCCGAACCCAGCAGGAAGGGGCGAAACCCGGCGGATCACGTAGTCCGAAGGCGCCCAATGCCGCTTCGGGTGCCTCCTCTGAGAGGTCCAGTAGCGGCGGCTCGGTTGGGGTGCCCAACCAAGAGTCGGAGTCCGAAGACGAGAGCCTACTTCCCCAGGCATTTTGCAGACTGGACGCGGAGCTCGTCGACTTCGTCTGCGATGTCATTCAAGATGACGGTACGGCCGAGAAGCACATGCTGGAACCCCAGTCCGTGACGAGGTTCCACAATCGCCTTCCAGGCCAGGGGAAACCGCCCAAGCGGAGGAGGAAGCCGGCGGCGGGGTGCTCCATGAATATGAAACTGGAGTGGAAGTTGTTTGTCGAGCAGACCCTCTTCTACGTCCTCAGCGACCCCCAGCTGGCTCTTCGTTCGTTTACCAAGACAGGACAGCTCTACGACTCTCACACTTTGTGGTATTGCATGCTCAGGATGACGCGGGTCGCGCCGAGCTTGGTATTCCACAGTCTGTGGATGGCCGCAGCGAGCCTGTTTGCCCCGCCCAAACCCCTCCAGGCCCTGAGGTCGCCGACCACCAAGGTCTTCCCCAAGAACGAGCCGGCGCTCTCCAACCTGGACGCTGGGCGGCTCGTGTCCATCTGTCTCCACGCCCTGATCGCTGCTGCGCCTCTGGTTACCGACTCCCGAGCGCTCTACGACATGTCGAGAATTCGATCGCACGGGTTGAGCTTAGCGGGCAGTGGTGCGATAGCGCGACAGCCCGCAGAGCTCTGCCTCCAGTACGACGATGCCTTCACGGACGACATGGCTCTGCGGCTGGCGCGGAGACTCTTCGCTGCAATCACCACGCGCCGCCGTTTCGACGCGCTCTCCGAGTCCAACATGGCTCCAGACGAGCATAGCGAGCAGGACGTCCTGGCGCCTCTGTTCTCGCAATTGGATTTCTTGAACATGGACGCGGTATATATTCTGGAATTCTCGTTCCCTGAACGCGCCCTCCACGAGACCCGCGTTCCGATCTTGCTCCTCGACTGGGCAAGGGCCGTCATGCTCCACGACTGGGACGGCTCCCCGGAGGTCCCGAGGGATGGTCCCTTTGGCGGCGCCCTTGCCCTGATCGAGGCCATGTGTAAGTCAATCAGCACCCTGTCAATCGTGTGGCCAGCCCAGCTGACAAATATTTACAGACAAGAGGCGGCACGAACTCCTCCTGGCCGATGCTCAGTTCCGGTCCGACTATTTTGCAGAGCGGCTGGACACCATCAAGATGCCGCTCTCCTGGCTGTCGCACAGCTCGGCTCGACAGCGCCTACACCTGCTGGATTTCCCGTATATATTCAGCCCATCAACTTTGGTGTCGTACTTTCGGTCGATCAACTTTTCCCGTATGAGCCGTTCCTTCGAGGAGTCAACTGCGTTCTACGACAAAATCAAGGTTCTCGTCGATCGTGCTGGCTTGACCCAGCACCACAGAGAGGTTTTGGTGGACCAGCTTAGGTCTGCAGGTTCCAAGTACCTCATCCTCGATATCCGGCGGAGTTCGGTCCTCGAGGACGCCTTTGACCAGCTGTGGCGCCGCGAGGAACGCGAGCTGCTACGACCCCTGAAGGTCCATCTGGGAGAGTCGAACGGCGAGGAAGGCTTCGATTCCGGTGGTGTCCAGCAGGAGTTCTTCAGGCTCGCCATCTCGGAGGCCCTCAACCCAGACCACGGTGCCTTCACGGTCGACGAGCGCACTCGCATGGCCTGGTTCCTTCCGGGCTCTATGGAGGACGAGTGGAGGTTCGAGCTGATTGGCCTGCTCGTGTCGCTCGCGGTGTACAATGGCCTCACGCTCCCCGTCACGTTCCCCAAGGCGCTCTACCGCAAACTCCTTGGGGAGCCGGTCACGGAGCTGCACCACATCGCCGACGGTTGGCCCGACCTCGCCAACGGGCTCACCACTCTGCTCGAGTGGGACGAGAAGGACGGCGCGGTCGAAGACGTCTTCGCCCGCACGTACGAATTCTCCGTCTCGGCCTTTGGCCAGCACATCACCAGGGAAATGAAGCAGACCCCGGGTGACGCCCTGCGCGCACACGTCAAGACCAACAGACCCGCCGAGGAGTGGCCGCAGTTCCCGAAGACCATGTCAGCGTCGTACTCCGCGCCGGCGCCACAGGATGGCAACCCGGCCCAGGACGACGCGCCACTCGTGACGAGCGCCAACCGCAACGCGTACGTGTCGGACTACATCCGCTACCTGACGGACGTGTCGGTTCGGCCGCAGTACGAGGCGTTTGCGCGCGGCTTCCGCGCGTGCCTGCAGCCGCGGTCGCTGTCGCTGCTCACGCCGAACCTGCTGCAGTCGGTGGTGGAGGGTGTGCAGGAGATTGATATTGGCGAGTTGAAGCGGTACGCGCGGTATGTGGGCTGGGACGCGTCGCATCGCACCGTGAGGGATTTCTGGAGCGTCGTGAAGAGGTTTGATGAGGACATGAAGAGGAAGTTGCTCGAGTTTGTCACGGCCAGCGATCGGGTGCCGGTTGGGGGCGTTAAGAACATGATGTTCATTGTGCAGCGGAATGGGGAGGAGGAGGACCCCGCCGGCAGGCTGCCGACGAGCTACACGTGCTATGGAACGCTGCTTCTGCCGGAGTATAGGGATAAGGAGATGCTGAGGGAGAGGTTGGGGATGGCGCTGGAGAATGCGCAGGGGTTTGGGTTTGCGTGAGGCGGTGGGTAATGAGGCGGGGCTGGGAAGAGTGGGAGGGAGGGAGTAGCGGTGATTTGGACGTTGTACCTGACGATTTATGCTTCTCTTCTTGCCTTTCTGTTTTGTTTCCTTGATTTGCCCTTTGCTCTGCGTTCTGCTCCGGCGGTTGGTGAAACTGGGAGTGGGCAGACAGGTACAGCGAGAGAGGAGGAGGGCAATGGGATTTATCACCTTTAAACAACACATACACCAGCGTCAGCACCAAATCAAATCACCGGTGAGAACAGGAGCCGGTGCTATCTTGACATGCCGTTGGAGACTGTGACCAGTCTTGAGCGAGGACGAGAGGGGAGCATCCATGCTGCCCCTATTTATTGTTTACTTGGGGGTGGTCGTTGCCGGGGGGGGGGGGCAGGAAAAGCGGACCCGCCCCCCCTTCACCCATCCTGATCCAACCACGGGATTCGGGATGGGAGCAGCGCATGCTTGATGTTGGGCATTGGGAAGGACGTCACAAGTTCCTAGCATGGAAATGTCGTGGACTAGTGTCTTGACCTGCCTAATTTGTGGCTCTGGATTGGGATGGTGCTGGCCATGGGAGGCAGCTTGGCCGAGACGCTGGCCGAGGGTCGCTGCTGAGGCTTCTGCCTTGGTGGCGAGGAGGTTTGTGATAGGTCAAACAACGAGCTGAGGGAGGCTGGCAATATAGAGTCTAATGTAGCCCTACCTGGGGAAGTCTCGGTGTCCGGGGATCTTTTGGCCCCAACCCCCAATGGCACGACCGACCGCGTGGCCAAGTTCTCCCCTTTAAGATGCTGTAAGCCCAATGAGCCAGGTAGATTTTACCCGGCAACCCCAAGCTGTGCCTCTTCCTCTCAGCCAACGGCCCACGTTGTGTTGCAGTTGCAATGCATGTCAGCGGTTTGAACTCACTGGGCTGAGGACCGGATTCGGTGACAGAATCCAGGGACTCGATGGTGGTGACAGCGCGGCTTGGGATACGCATGCTTGTCAACTACTGCTCTTCCGTGTGGTGGGCTCCCGTCGGCGGCACCGCAAGGGTTTACATGTTCCCCGCATGCCTGTGCCGCGTGTGCGCTGTGGAAGGATGGTTTGACGCTGGATATGGAGCATGTAAAGGCGTCCCAAAGAAACGATGGGTTGGGGAACAGACGACGGTGATGATGACGGCAAGGCGGGCGCCACAACCTGCAAACTTTCTCGGAATCTGGGGCCTTGTGGTTTTTGATGCCCTCCTGCTTCCAAATAAATCTGGGCATGTTTCGTTTTGTCTCAGTTAGTGCCACCTCGCCGGGCATTTCTTGATACACCAAATCTAACTCCAAACGGCGTTCCTGTCTGCTTCTCGAAAGTAAAGCCGAGGTCAGTTACATCGGTATCCTCCAGGTCTCACATCGGCGTTCCTCATGCCTTCCCAGGAGTTCAGAACAGGCGGTGGCCGCCAAGACTCATATAAGCTGGTGTTGGTTCTTGTGCTCTCGGGCCGGGTCCAGCCAGGCTCATGTGCCGGAAGATTAATCCCTGGGGGCTTAGGGGAAGGGAGGGCTCCGAGGCAGTCGCCGCACGAAAGCACAGCCTTGATACTACATAATATCTAAGTTGTAGATTAATAGATCCTTAGTGGGGTTCCTGCCGTGACGCGGCCGGTCGTGTTATGTAGCAGTCAATGCCATGGGGCTGGAGGCAAGTTGCACAACCGTCACCTCTTTAAAGTCCCTGCCCCGCGCTTGACTCGAGCAGGGCCAAGCAGGTGTGTTGCAGTGGTATATCATCAGCATGAGCAAGGCTGACGGCACCGTCGAGCCCAAGGCGATCACCTCAGAGCAGCCCGAGGTGGAACTGAGCAATGACCTGGGGCTGAAGCGGTTGGACATTGCGAAATGGCGGCTGATCACAATCCTCGTGAGGTGAGTTCCTTCACGCCTCCTTTTGGGTTTCGGCATGGCCCTCCTGGTGAGGTATCAGAGAAAAACTAACTCGGCTGGCGGTGGACCTGAAGCATCGGCGTAGGGCTGTTCCTCTCCCTGATGGACACAACCGTTGTGGCCACCATGCTCCCCAGCGTATCCGATGAGTTTGGCGGCTTCAATCTCGCCCCCTGGGTCTTGCTGTCCTACACCCTCTCCTACCTCGGTACGTCCCCCGGGGCCAACCCGCCCCCCTATCAACCCTTTACTGACACTCCTTCCCCCCCGCAGGCTTCACCGTCCTCATAGCGCGGCTCTCCGACGTCCTCGGCCGGAAGCCCGTCCTAGTTGCCTCCTTCGTCATCTTCCTGGCTGCGTCCATGGCGTGCGGCGCGTGCTCAAACATCAATCAGCTCATTGGATTCCGCGCTGCCCAGGGCGTCGGCGGCGCCGGCCTGTACGCCATGGCCATGATCGCCTACCCCGAGATCAGCCCGCCGAAACTGATGCCCATGCTGTCTGCCATTCTCGGGCTGATCGTGGCGCTCGCTGGTGTTAGTGGGCCCATTGTGGGTGGGCTGCTGGCGACGTATGTGAACTGGCGGTGGGCGTTTTGGATCAAGTACGCCCCCTTTTCTCACCCCTTAAAAAGGCTTTTTATGACTGACGTGTGGAATCCCAAGCGGCCCGATTGGTATCCTCCCCGCCATCGCCCTGTGGTTCGCCTGGCCGCGCAACTTCCACACCTTCACGCCGATGCGGTTCAGGCACCTCGACTTTTTGGGGGGGCTGCTCCTCATGGTCGCGACGGTCCTCCTCGTGTTTATTGTCAACCAGGCGACCACCAGGGAGTACGCGTGGGACAGCCCGCAGACCATCGCCGTCCTGGTCTTGAGCGGGTTGGCCTGGGTCGTGCTGGTGTGGTGGCAGTGGTATCTGTCCCGGACGCCGGGGCTGGCTCAGATACAAGCTCAGGTTCCCTGGAGACTGCTCTCGCATCGAGTATTGATGTCTAGCCTCATGTGAGTGCTGAAAGAAAGACTTCCTAACCCCCTGGAGCTTGAACGTCGCAAGAAACATCGCTGACATCTCCTCAACCCCCTCCTTACAGGAGCACCATCCTAACCGGCTTCGTCATGTACGTCGCGATCGTCAACATCCCGATGCGGGCACAAATTGCCAACCTCTACGACGAGGTCAAATCCGGCATCCTCCTCCTCCCCCTGATGGGGGCGACGGCCGTCGGCTCCGGACTGGGCGGCGCCCTCTCGTCCAAACAGAACCACACCTTCTGGACGCTCATCGCCGCCAGCTCGCTCATGCTCGTCGGCTGCGGCCTCATGTCTGTCCTCCCCGGCACAATCTCCGTGGCGGCACGCCAGTGGGGGTTCGAGGTCGTCCTGGGGTTTGGGATCGGCATGAATCTGTCCACGACGACGCTGCTGGCGTCGTTGAACGCTGAGTTTCAGGATTTCGGTCAGTCTCCCCTAACCACCCATCACCTACTTACCTGCCTACCTATCCAGCCCCTTTGGTCCCGAACCACAAACTAATTATCTTCCGCGGGAAATAGCCATCGTCCAAGGCTTCCTCGCCCAACTCCGCGTCCTCGGCGGCAGCCTAGGCATCGCGGCCTCCTTCATCATCCTCAACACGCACATCACCTCCTCCCTCGCCGCCATCCTCACCCCCGCCGAGCTGGCCGCCTTCTACCGCTCGCCCATCGTGACCTACACCTTCGACCTCGCCAAGCAGATCCGCGTGCGCGAGACCTACATCGAGTCGTTCACCGTCGACATGTACATGTGCATGGGCATCTCGGCGGCGTGTCTGCTTGCGTCGGCGGGGACGTACCAGCGGGATCCGCCGTCGATAGAGAAGCGGTTGGGAGAGTTGGAGGCTTTGTATGCGATGGGGAGGGGGGGTGGTGAGAATGAGGAGACGGGGAGTGCGTGAAGGCAGGGTTAGTTTGGCACCTGGGTAGAGATGGATGGGGAGAGCATAGATTAGGCATTAGAGACTGCAGAGTCCAAATGGGTTCCAAGATGAGAAGGCCAGGTCCTGAGGTGAAGGAGTGAAATGGGTATTGAGATGTGGGCGCAATCCCTCAAAGCGCGCCAAATCACCTTGGGCCCCCCGCATACGTTCACGCTCTTCAGCCAAGAGCCCGTTTATATTTGTCTATCCTGACCCTTAAAAGTCGTCCTCGCCCGACCCGGACACAATGACATTATTCACCTTGAGCACCATGCGGCAGAGCTGCGTCGCCAACATGAGCTGCTGCTTCTTGCCAATGAGCGGGTCGATCACAAACGCCTCCTTCATGTTGTTGGACCCCCGGCTCATGCAGTCCACGCCCAGCCGGCCGCGGCCGCCGGCCGACTTGATCTGTTGGCTCTTCACCTCGGCGAGAGTGGCGATCGGGTTCAAGCCGCTGTTCTCGGCCAACGCCATGGGGATGGCGTCGAGGGCCTCGGCAAAGGCGCGCATCGCGTACTGCTCCAGACCGGGCGTCTTGACGGCCGCGTCCTCGACCGCCAGGCTGCAGGCAATCTCGGCGGAGCCGCCACCGTAGACGACGCGGTTGTCGCGCACCAGGTTGCGGACCACGCAGAGGGCATCGTGGAGGGAGCGCTTGGCTTCGTCGATAATCTGGCAAGAAGTTAGAGAGGAGATACAGAGGGGCGAAAGAAAGACCAAAATGACCTACCATCTTGTTGCTGCCCCTGACAAAGACGGTGACGGCCCGGGTGTTGGCGCACTCCTCGATGACGAGCATCTTTTCCCTTGTTGTGCCAAATGTCATCTCGCGGACGATGCCGGCCTTGCCGAGCTTCTCGGGCTTGAGATCCTCAAAGCGGGGGACGATGCGGCCGTTGGTCGCAATTGCAATCAGCTCGATCTCCGGGCCGCCGACCCACCGTACGGCGGGGAGGTTGTTCTGGAGGAGGAGATGGTTGGCCTCGTCGTCGAAACCCCACTGGCAGATAGCCAGGTTCGCGCCGGCATCCTTTATTTGCTGGATCATCTCGACGAACTTCTCGCGCTCGTACGTCTGCAGCTTCTTGAACTCCTCGACGCTGCTGATCTCGAGCTTGTGCTTCGTCTTGGGCTTGGGGGGCTCGAAGGCGCACGTCAGGATGGCGATCTTGGCGTCGCGCACCTCGGAGGGCATCTGGGGGTGGGAGAAGTCCTTGTCGACGATGACGCCCTTGACGAGGATGGTGTCCTCGAGGGCGCCGCCGACCTTGCCGTCGACCTTGATCAGCTCAAAGTCAACGTCCTTGCGCTCCAGGTCGGCGACCGAGAGGACGGCGTCGACAGCGATGTTGGCGAACTGGTCGTGGGCCTTGGACACGATCTTGCTCCCCAGGCTTGTCCGCGCCACCTTGACCAGGTTCTCGGTCTTCTCCTTGCTGAACTCGATGACGTCCGAGATCTTGTCGAGCTCGGCGACGGCGATGTCGCAGGCCTGGTCGTAGCCGTCGGCGATGCGGATGGGGTGGATGCCCTTGTCGATGAGCTCGGCGGCCTGTTCCAGCAGGGCGCCGGCCAGGACGACGACGCCAGTGGTGCCGTCGCCGATCTCGTCGTCCTGCGACTTGGACAGCTCGACCAGCAGCTTGGCGACGTGGTTCGTCACCTCCATCTGCTGCAGGATAGTGGCGCCATCGTTGGTCACGGTGATGTCGCCGTCGGGGGAGATGAGAATCTTGTCGAGGCCGCGCGGGCCTAATGATGTCTTGATGATGTTGGCAACGGTGCGGGCGGCGAGAATGTGGGACTTGACGGCCTCGTTGCCGAACTGGCGCTTCTTCTTGCCCTGGCTGGTGGTTGGGGGTGTGGTGGTCAGCGGGAGTGTAGCCTTGGTGGGGTGGATGGGTGAGGTAGAAGGAGGGAAGAGGGGGGGGTAAGGGGGGCGACCAACTCTCTGACGACGATGAACGGGCGGCCCTGCTCATCCTTCATCACCGCCGCTGCAGCAGTTGTCAGTCTAACCGAAGGCGCTCGCGAGTCGGGCATGCGGAAGCGCACCGTTGGCCAAATCCAAGTCTGCACATGGGCAAGTTAGCTCTCTGCTCTGCGCCGGGTTGCGGGGCCCTCGTTGTGTTTGGTGATGCTGCGCGCTGATGGCTCAGGGGCGGGGGAATGGGGCGGCGAATGGGGACGTACTCAACGCCATGTTGGCGGCTGTTGTCTGTGATCTCGCGGGGTGGGCAAGGCTCCTGTTGTCGTTGTTCTTGAGGAAGATGTGCAGCTCGGCGAGGAGGGGGAGGATGGGCCGTGTTGTGGTCGTCGTCGAAGGGGAACAGGCACCAGGGGTCGTCTCTCTGTGGTCTTCGCCCTGTGCTAAGCTGCACCCACAGCCTGCTTCTGCCCACTTCTGGGCCCCAGAAGCTCAAAAAATTGAGGCACCCGCTGCTTGGCGGACACCGGCAGAATCTAAGTCCGGCTCGTCGCTCTGGTTGGTTCCAGGGGCGCGTGGTGCCTGCGCCCCGCGATTCGGGCTCTCACCGCCTTCGCCTGATAGAGCTGCTGCTTGCTTCTGGCTGCTGCTGAGGGAAGTGGGGTCAGCCTGGCGCAACCTCCCCCACACCGTCCAGCAAGCCTCGACCTACCCCGCGACACCACCCCGCGACCACACAGAGAAGCTGCCACATCTCATCCGCAACAATTTCAAACAACACGCGCACAATACTGCGACAGATAGCCATCTGTGGCTGATCTTCTGCCCAAGTTTGGCCCAACCCCGCATCCTGGAACCGGTTGAATAAGCTGGAACTGCAGCTTGAGCTGAGCTGGTGCCTGAGCTGGAGCTTCATCCCCAGGCCGCAACAAGTGGCCCCGCCTGTGGCTGTGCCATCAACAACAATCAGTCTTCGCCGGCCATCGCCGACCCAATCCCGCCGCAGTTTGTACTCGGCACCGTTACCTGATGCCTCACAACATTGAGGGGCCACTCTGCAAATTTGAAATCGGCCTGGGCCACACACCACGGACCTGAGCTCCATAAATTGGGACACAACCCAGCGCCCACCCACCTTGCACTCACCACCACACTCCTCGCACACCCTCATCCGGCCCTCTCCACCGCACACGCCTTCACACACATTTGGCTGGAACTGTGGTCGCCACCTGCCTTCAACATGTCTCGCCATCAGTACGTTCGCAACTTGGACTACCAAGAAGTCGTCGACGAGTTCGAGGGCTATTCGGAAGAGGACGATGAGCTCAGCCCCGAGGACCGCGCCCTGATGACCCAAGGCACTGCCGACATCCAGGCCGCCCTCGGAGTCGAGGCTTCCAAGGTCACCGTCGCCCAGATCGAGGAGGCCTTGTGGCACTACTACTACGACATCGACAAGTCGGTCGCCTACCTCATCTCCAAGTTCGTCAACCCGCGACCAAAGCCGACCAAGCCGGCAGCTCAGCAACCCAATGCCAATGGTAGGTTCTTCTCCTGTGCAGTCGATACCCCAGCGGCACCTTTTAGCTTTGCGCTTCACAAGCACGTCGGCTGGACGAGGGGGGTCGTGGTTTGGACGGACGATGCCATCTCGACACCTCGAAACTCTCTCACAACCTCCTCTCCCGCAACCTCCACTTCCCCATCGTCACTCTCGCACTTCTTCCACGACATGCCGTGGGGCAGGATCCCCAAACACAGGGAGACCACCTTCATCCCGCCCCCCACCGTCCGCGGGGGGCTGCTCGGCGGGGCTGGGGAGCCTCTCAAACTCTCCAAGCTGCAAGCTCTTGCCGCAGCCAGGAAGAAGAAAGCAGAAGAGAAGAAGCCCGTCGCCGACAATGTGGAACGAGCCCAGGCGGGCATGAAGGACCTTTCGATAAACGACACCCTTGCCGGGAAGGAGAACCTGCTGGCGGCTGGGCCCTCGAGCAAGCGTCTCAAGACCTTGGGGCAAGGCGGCCAGCAAAATGCCGTGGCACTGTTCGCCCCAGCGCCACCAGAGCCGCTGAGCACCACTCGCAAGCCCGCCGCGTCCGGCGAAGAACAGGAGTTAGGGGTACCACAGCAGGGAGAGGCGCCGGGGGGCAAGCCGCAAATCGCCATGGCCGAGCCATCCGCATTTGCCCGACTCCTCTGTGGGCTAGACAAAAAGCCCAAGCCCAAGGCCCCCGACAATCATCCCCTCGGACCGCCCGATTTCCCCTTTTGCGGCGGCACGCCTCGCCCCCTCACCGCCGAGCAAGTCGAATTCGGGCCCACCTTCGAGATCAGCAAGCGTAAACGGGACGATTCCGGCACATGGGAGGAGAGGGTCGTCTTGTATCCAAACCTGCCCCAGTTTGTCAAGGACAACTTCGCCCAACCCAGCCCAGACGACGTCGTGCTAGCCGCTCAAGCCAAAGCCAAAGGTTCGCTCTTGAACAAGAGCAAGCGCTAACGTTGTCACTAATAGGCGATGCAGCCGGGAAAAAGGTCGCCGCGGCGCAGCCCAAAAAGAAGGCCACCCAGGGGGCAGACGCCGTCGCGGCGGGAGTGGGCGAGCTGAAGATCGACGATACTCCACTCCCCAAGAGCCGTCATCTCGACGTGCTCTCCGAGTTTGAGAAGAGCAAGAACAAGAAAAGCGCCAGTTTCGTGGTCGTCGGACATGTGGATGCGGGCAAGAGCACAATGATGGGCCGGCTGCTCCTCGACCTCAACGTGGTCGACCAACGCACGGTCGACAGGCTCCGGAGGGAGGCAGAAACCATCGGCAAGAGCTCGTTTGCGCTCGCTTGGGTCCTTGACCAGCGGTCCGAGGAACGCAGCAGGGGAGTCACCATCGACATCGCCACCAACCGGTTCGAAACCGAGAACACAGCCTTTACCATCCTTGACGCTCCAGGCCACAGAGACTTCATCCCGAACATGATCGCGGGAGCCAGCCAAGCCGACTTTGCCATCCTCGTCATCGACGCCAGCGTCGGCGCCTTTGAGTCGGGCCTGAAGGGCCAGACTAAGGAGCACTCCCTCCTGATCCGCAGCATGGGCGTCTCCCGCGTCATCGTCGCCGTCAACAAGCTGGACATGGTAGCCTGGTCGCAAGAGCGGTTCGACGAGATCAAGCACCAGATGTCCGGGTTCCTGTCCACGGCAAACTTCCAGCACAAGAACATCGCCTTCGTGCCCGTTTCCGGCCTCCACGGCGACAACCTTGTCCGCAGGTCAACCGACCCGGCAGCCTCATGGTACACGGGCCCGACCCTGGTGGAAGAGCTGGAGAACTCAGAGCCCAATGCGCGGTCGCTAGCCCACCCCTTGCGGATGACCGTCTCGGAAGTTTACCGCACCATGCAGAGCCCCGTCACGGCCTCGGGCCGGATCGACGCCGGGTCCCTTCAGACGGGCGACGCGATCCTCGTCCAGCCCAGCGGCGAGAAAGCCTACGTCAGATCGGTGTTCGTCGACGACGCGCCGGCGGACTGGGCGGTGGCCGGCCAGAACGTGGTGCTCCACCTCAGCCACATCGACCCGATCCACGTGCGGGTCGGGGACATCATCTGCGACGTGGCCCGGCCAATCCCGCGGGCGGACACGTTCACGCTCAAGGCGCTGGCGTTTGACTTTTTGATGCCGATGCAGGTGGACGTGCACCGGGGCCGGCTGCACGCGGCGGGGCGGATCGAGGCGATATCCGCGCTGCTGGACAAGGTGACGGGGTCGGTGGTCAAGAAGAAGCCCAAGATTGTCAAGCCGGCGACGGTGGCGCGGATCGTGGTCAAGCTAGACGCGCAGGTGCCGCTGGAGGCCGGGCAGAGGGTGGTGCTCCGCAGCGGCGGGCAGACGGTGGCGGCTGGGTTGTTGGAATAGGCAGTGAGGCTCTTCGGCAGTACTACGGGAACGTGCGACTGGGCTTGCGGGGAAGGGTCGGGGGCTTGCTTGGCTGGGGTGGGATTTGGAGGGGGATGGCAAATGTATCATGTGTCTCCTTGGAGCTCGCTTGGTTATTTTAGCAAGCCGTAGTTACAGAGCAGGGAATGGTCTAGCGCTCCTGTTGCTCCCCGTCCGGACGACAAACAAATCATGGGAACGGCGATATCAACCATATACGTGTCATTCTCAACCCAACGCAACCCCCCGATCGCTAATCGTGGGCAAGGATTGCCCGTCTCCGTGGGTTGAGGGACGCTGAAACATTCCGGAAGGGGGAGCTTCCAGGGGGCTCTTGGCCTGCGGAAGAGGCCACTCTGGCAGAAACAGGTGGCTGAGTGCCACTGTGGCCCGCTGGGGGGCCGTCATCTGTGGGGCGGGTGACCCAACCTCTGTCGCCTCCCTCCCTGTCTCCCTGCCTGAAGGGAGTTGGCGATGGGTGCCAGCTCTCTCACTCTTTCACGTGTTAAGTGTTGTGGATGGAGGAGGGGTATCCCGCATAAACTCCCATGGATTGCAAGGGACAAGCAAAGAATATCAAGAGTTGAAAACACCACAATTCCAAGTGGGCATGAACACGATTGTGGTTGGTGTTGCATGTTGGAAGGAGCATGAAGCCACAAGAAAGATGGAAGCTGGCAACAACAGCATCCCCATCGCGCGGGTCTCCAGGGGCAGCCATGTCAGCCCGTCATGCAGATCGTCAAGGCCAGAGAAGTAGAAGGGACCAGAGACTCCCCTCAGCTGACCGCCTTTTTGGCAGGGCTGCAGGTACTGGGTACCGGGACTAGCCGGCTGGCTGGGGTGGTCGCTGGTGGGGGCGGCGGCGAATGGCTGGTGGCAGGACCAGGGCCAGTGCGGAAGCGCGCGAAAAGGACAGCGGCTTGCAGCAGCCAAAGGACAGATTTCCAAAAATTGGAGAGACAGATTCAAAAGGGCCAACGCCTCAAACTTCCTGCCTCCCCTGCCTGGCTCTTCTTCCTGTTTCTTTCCCTCCAACCACACCTTCACAGCACGTGTGTTGGAACAACAAGCAAGTTTCCTTTGGGTTCGTTTGAGAAGGGCGCGTTCCGTCGACCTCTCTCTCTCTGCAAGCAGAAGCGCACAGAGGGGCCTTCATTTCTCTTCCTTTTTTCTTCTTCCTTTTCTCTCACAACCACACAGAGCTTTCAGAAATGGAGCCTCGATCGCGGAGCTGGGCCCTGGGCCTCAGCTTCATTGGCTTCTTTGCCCTTCTATTCTCGCTCGGTTTCGTCCAGCAGGTTCGCGCGGACGATGTCTCGGAGTACGGCACCGTGATCGGTATTGTAAGTCTTCGCACACCCCGCCCTGCTCCTGCGGCGCTTGCTTCGTGCGCGCCAGCACTCTTGGACTGTCGCAGCAGAGCTAACGCAGTCGCAATAGGATTTGGGTACCACCTACTCGTAAGTTCGCCTCGATCGGGAATCCTCGAATCCTCTACGATTTTACGTCATTGCACACCCCCTGAGGGGCAGCTCTTGGGGGGACACGGTGTCAAGATCGCAGCTTGGGTGGAGACGCAGCACGGCCGGGGGGAACAGAGAGCTGACTCGCAGCAGGTGTGTGGGTGTGATGCAGAAGGGCAAGGTCGAGATTCTGGTCAATGATCAAGGTACGCCGACAATAAGCCTGCGTGGTATGCTTTGCGCCGCCGTCGCTGACTTCGAGCCTCCCAGGAAACCGTATCACCCCGTCGTACGTCGCCTTCACCGATGAGGAGAGGCTGGTCGGAGACGCCGCCAAGAACCAGGCCGCGGCCAACCCCTTCCGCACCATCTTCGACATCAAGCGCCTGATCGGCCGCAAGTTCTCGGAGAAGGATGTCCAGACCGACATCAAGCACTTCCCCTACAAGTACGGAAAAGCCCATTGCAGTCTTGGTGGTTTGGGCGCATGCTAAACAGCTCGACAGGGTCATTTCCAAGGACGGCAAGCCGATTGTCCAGGTCGAGGTTGATGGCTCTGACAAGACCTTCACCCCCGAGGAGATCTCGGCCATGATCCTGACCAAGGTGCGTTTACACTACTGCCAGGCCATGCTTGAAGGCGGGCTGCTGACAACCCCACAGATGAAGGAGACCGCCGAGGCCTACCTGGGCAAGAAGGTCACCCATGCCGTCGTCACCGTCCCCGCGTACTTCAACGACAACCAGCGCCAGGCTACCAAGGATGCCGGCATGATCGCTGGTCTTAACGTCCTCCGCATCGTCAACGAGCCCACCGCTGCCGCTATTGCCTACGGCCTGGACAAGACCTCTGGCGAGCGCCAGATCATTGTCTACGACCTTGGTGGTGGTACTTTCGATGTCTCGCTCCTCTCGATCGACCAGGGCGTCTTTGAAGTTCTGGCCACTGCCGGTGACACCCACCTCGGTGGTGAGGATTTCGACCAGCGCCTCATCAACCACTTCGCCAAGACCTTCAACAAGAAGCACAGCGTTGACGTCACCACCGACGCCAAGGCCATGGGCAAGCTCAAGCGCGAGGCCGAGAAGGCCAAGCGCACTCTCTCGAGCCAGATGTCCACCCGCATCGAGATCGAGGCCTTCTTCCAGGGCAAGGACTTCAGCGAGACCCTGACCCGCGCCAAGTTCGAGGAGCTCAACGTGGACCTGTTCCGCAAGACCCTCAAGCCCGTCGAGCAGGTTCTCAAGGATGCGAAGGTCAGCAAGAGCGAGGTCGACGACATCGTCCTCGTTGGTGGCTCCACCCGTATTCCCAAGGTCCAGGCCCTCATTGAGGAGTTCTTCGGCAAGTCGGCCAGCAAGGGTATCAACCCCGATGAGGCTGTCGCTTTCGGTGCCGCCGTCCAGGCTGGTGTCCTCAGCGGCGAGGAGGGCACTGAGGAGATCGTGCTCATGGACGTCAACCCGCTTACTCTCGGTATCGAGACCACCGGCGGTGTCATGACCAAGCTCATCCCCCGCAACACCCCCATCCCGACCCGCAAGAGCCAGATCTTCTCGACCGCCGCCGACAACCAGCCCGTGGTCTTGATCCAGGTCTACGAGGGCGAGCGCTCCATGACCAAGGACAACAACCTCCTCGGCAAGTTCGAGCTCACCGGTATCCCCCCCGCTCCCCGCGGTGTTCCCCAGATCGAGGTCTCGTTCGAGCTTGATGCCAACGGAATCCTCAAGGTCTCTGCCCATGACAAGGGCACTGGCAAGGGCGAGTCCATCACCATCACCAACGACAAGGGCCGCCTCACCCAGGAGGAGATTGACCGCATGGTCGCCGAGGCCGAGAAGTACGCTGAGGAGGACAAGGCCACCCGCGAGCGTATTGAGGCTCGCAACGGTCTGGAGAACTATGCCTTCAGCCTGAAGAACCAGGTCAACGACGAGGAGGGCATGGGCAAGAAGATCTCGGAGGAGGACAAGGAGACCATCCTGGACGCCGTCAAGGAGGCCCAGGACTGGCTCGAGGAGAATGGTAAGCCACTCACCCAAAATCTTGAGATGAAGATGCTAACCTGCTCGACACAGCTGCCACCGCCACCGCCGAGGACTTTGAGGAGCAGAAGGAGAAGCTGTCCAACGTGGCGTACCCCATCACGAGCAAGCTGTACTCGGGCAGCGGCGCCGGCGGCGAAGAGGACGAGCCCGATGCTCACGACGAGCTTTAAATTACCTAGCAGTATCATAGAGATTCCCCCTTTTTTGTGGCTTGATGGCGTAAAAAATGAAGCCGGGTCCCGTTTTGGGATTTGGGTTGGTTTTTATCTGGTTTTTTTGCCCTCGGGACTTGTGTGGTGATATGAATAGGTTGTGAGGAGTGTGGGAGAGGTTGGTGGTGAGCATGAGATGGTGTTTATTGATACAGAAACCCCTGGTTCTGGGGGGCATGTGGCACAACCAAGCTGTTTGTTATCAACTGTAAGATAAGATTAGACAAGGCCCCGGGCCCCGCTTGTAGTGGACAGATTACATAGTACGCGTGGGAATATCCCCGCGCGTGGGCTACAGCTAGTCTTCGGTCATGCAACGAAGAAAACACCAAAACCTTGGGACCTTTGCATCAACACCTTCATTTACCTACGTCTCCCGTAGTATCCGTTAAATGGATATAAATTCAGCGTAGCCCCTTAGACCCTCAAAAGGCAAAGAGGAAAAAAGAAGTACAATGAGCTATGGCGCGAATGTCATGAACCGACCATTTGAAGTGGACCAGACGGCTGCAGGTGGCATGCGAGGCAGGCCACCAGCCAATCATCAAGGACAGACCTGCAGCTGATGCTGCAGGAGGCACAGCCAACCAAGGCGA
>MU855383.1:38349-81795 GCA_033296695.1 Staphylotrichum tortipilum | reverse complement strand
GGGGGGGGGGGGGGGGGGGGGGGGGGGGGGGGGGGGGGGGGGGGAGGGGGGGGGGGGGGGGGGGAGGGGGAGAGGGGGTCGACATACGTTCGGAGGCAAGATGATGGGCGGCGGAGGGAGGTCGAGCTCGGAGACGTTGAACGGCTGGTTCAGGAGGTCGGTGGGGTAGAGCTGGTTGAGGGGGGCGGGCCTCGCCTGAGGGGGGAGCTGCTGGGGCTGCTGTTGCGCGCCGGGGCCGAGATTCATGGCCGACATGCCCGAAGCAAGCCCCGCGACGCCGCCCTGAGCAGGGGGGGCGCCGGCCGAGGGGTAGTACGGCTCCGGGGCCTGGTAGCCGCCGACAGCGGCGGGCTGCGCCATGCCATACGGCTGCTGCGGCTGGCCGGGGTAGGGCGCGGGCTGGGCGTCTGGTTGGGGATAGCCTCCATATACGGGTGCGGGGGCTCCGAATTGGCCCCCTCCTTGCACCTGGCCGCCTACTGCGGCATTGCCCCCCGCGGCGACATCGAAAGCACCAGCGGCATATGCCCGCTTCTTCTTCTTGCCATGATCGGCAGCGTGCGGTGCGCCGGCGGCGGGCTGGGGCGGCGCGTCGGCGGGGTTCGCGTAGCCTTGGTCGGGATACGGGGCTTGCTCGGCAGGCTGTTGGGGCGGATACTGGCCGTAGCCGTCGTGGGGAGCAGACATGGTGGTGTGGACTCGGCCGTGCGACGCAGCGGCAGCGCGAGGCGGGGATAAGACTTGTGGGTGTGCGGCAATGCGGCGTCAACAGGTCGAAACAGTCAACACCAGGGAAGGGGAGACGGAGGGCGGCCGCAAGGTGTTGGGTTGTCTGCGACGACGAGGTCTTATGGGGGGGGGCGACGGAGAGCTGCCTGGAGGACGGGAAGTCGTTCGTCGGTGGGTGGTGGGTGGTGGGTGGTGGAGGCGGGCGGTGGAGCAAGCTTGGGGTTGGGGTCGAGTTACCCAGAGACCAGGGTTGGAGCTGTTGCTGTGTCCTTAGCAGTTTCGGTGGAGGTGCTGTGGGATGACAGACTGGCCTGATCAGCAGGCTCGCAGCCAGATTGCAGCCCGCTCCGAGCACCGCAGGGTTTGCGAGCAGCAGCCTGGGCTCGCACTGTGGCGCTGAAGCAGTGGCTGCGAACGGGCGAGGCTTGCCAAGACAAGGTACATCGGCTGGCTGCCCCGCAGGGAAACTCGGTTGCGCGATGCCCCGATAGATGCATAGGAGGGGGGCGGCCAGCCTATGACACCGCGTGTAAATAACTGAATGATACGGCGTAACTAAGTATGCAGTATCCGTACCCCGTACGGTACCCAAGTGCGTAACATACGCGGGGTCATGCCCGCTGCCAGGGTTCTGGCACACACCTTCTCGTGGTCACGCATGGCCGGCAGAGGCAGGCCGATCACTGGGCGCCAACTGCTGGGCAGCCCTGCAAGCCACAGCTGAACGGGGTGTGTTGCGCGTCGCCTCCTGTGCGCTCCGTAATCAAAACGCACCTCGGACCATCATGTTTGGGCGAGGGGTTGAGAGGACGCCGCTCGCGTCAATCTCTGGACCATCATTCACCAAGCGGGCAGGTTCTGGATTGATGCTGAAACTTGACGCCGCCAGGAAGTGAGCCAGTGTCTGCAAGAATAGCACCATAGCCTGGCCTGGCCTGGCCAACACCACAGCTACAGCGACAGCGACAACAACGGCGGTTGGTTTAACTCTGCCGCAGCGCTGCGTTCGCCAGAACCGACCTGGTCTCGGCCCGCACTCTTGCACCAACACGTCCACGTCCACGTCTCTTTGTGTGCCTGCTTTCTGGACACGAGCGGCTACAAATTCGGGGACTGGAGATTCTTCTACAGCCCATCTCACTTTCATCGAGTTACAGTTACCTCATCCAAACCCGGTTCCCAAGCATTTGTTCTCAAGACACAAATTCTGTTGCGACCCCAACCAACTGATACCTCCCTCCATCCACCATGGCTTGGGGCAAGCAAAAGGCCCAGCCCCCGCCGTCAACCATCAGGTCCGCCGTTCCGCTCCCACCCACTCATCTCTCTCTGTTGCTGCCGCTCTCTCTAACACGCCCCGCAGGCAGCTGCTGCCCCTCATCATAACCCTTGTGATTCTCGGCATCGCCGCTTGGATCGGCTACCAGATCTACCTGTCCGTCGTCAAGATCCAGGCTCAGGCCCGCGACCGGATGGGCAACCACGTCGTCTTCACCAAGGATGGCATGCTCGTCAAGGTGAAGAGCATGGAGAATGAGTCGTACCTGGACCGGACCCAGAGCTGGTTCGTCAAGGCCTGGGAGCTGGGGTCTGCGCCAGGGAATGACAACGGGTCGAAGCGGAAGAGGTCTGTTCATCGCATACACAAATGTCCCAAACAAGCCTAGCAGGCTGGCTGACAACGGGGGGGAGCAGGACTGTCTTGACCAAACCCAAGCCGGGGGAGAGTCACCCTGGTTAGTTGGGTTGCCCAGGCTCAGGGGAACGGGACGGAGAACTGGCTTCTCCAAGTGAATGCGGAGGGATGGTTCAAGATTGCGGCCAGCCGAATCTACAGCTTCCGCGTTGCCCCTGGCCCCATTTTTCAGTTCGTACCATCACGCGCGTCCCAGTTTCAAGGACATCCATCGTCGACAGCAGAGGGAAATACAGGGTATTCCGAAACCTAGCCCACGAAAACGTTACCAGTCCAATCGAACGAAATAAAAGAAAACATGCCCTCGTACACCGTCTGTCCCACTGCCCACTTCATACAAACAGCCACTTCTGCATCACGGGCCGTGCCGCGGCTCCCGATGCACCTGCCGGGCCGCCCTGGGTCGGTTGGGGCTGCTCCTGTGGCTGGTCTTGCTGCTGCTGGTTTAGTTGGCTGAAAGTGTACTTCGGTGACAGTGGGCACGGCAGCCGGGACGACGACAGCAGCTTCTCAAAATTGTGAGCCATCGGGTAGGGCCTGGCAAGCAGCCCGTCCGAGCGGATGAGCACCGACGGAACGCGGATTTGAAGCTGGTTCAGAGGAGTTAGTCCGAGGGCGTCCGTAGCAAATGGAAGGTTGGGTCCTACCTGAGAGAGGATATGTGCGTATTTTATCCCAAGCTTGTCGCCAATGTGCTTGAGTCTGCCCTTGATGTAGTCTCGTTCTGGCAACCCTGTCGTCAGCTTCTAATCCCATTCCGCTGGGCCAGGGGGGGGGAGGCCACACGTACGCGCATCTGTCGAGTAATCTTGTGTCATCACGCACGCCAGGGGCCAGGTGAGCAGGTACCCAGCCAGCCCCTTCATGCCGTACTCGTCACCGCACGCAAAGTTAGTCAGCTCGTCCGCCGAAAACATCTCTCTCCTTTTGGTGTGCCAGCCCAGGTGGTAGGGTATCGACGCCAGGATCTCCGAGATGGTGTCCACGCAGACCCGCACCGCCGTCGCGTACTCAGGCGTCGTCCGGTAGTCGACCGGCGAGCACGCCCACGCCGCGCAGCGGACGATGATTGAGTTGAGAACCAGCCTCGTCGTCCGTGCTTGGTTCCATACGGCGGCGACCCAGAAGTCCGAGTACACGTCCACCCGGCCGGGGAACACCTCGGCCTGGGAGTAGTCGCCTCCGGGGACGGCGACGGTGTGGTTCTGCCAGCACAGGGTCCTGAACTGCAATGACTCGGGCGCCGAGTCTACCCACTGGGTGAGCTGGTCATCCAAACTTTTTGCCCGGTTCATGAGCCCCTGGATGACCTGGATGTTCTCTGGGGTACGAGTGACGCCGGCCATGGCTCGCGTTGTCTCGGCGCGCAGCTCGCCCGCCATGAGGCTGATGCGCTGGCACTCGGCGGCGGTAGAGTCTACGACGGCGTCGTGGATCCACCAGTCGGCGCCCATGGCCGGGGCAGTGCCGGAGGTGAGCGTGTGGATGATCTGTATCGTAGGTCAGACTTGCGCCATCCTCAAGCTAAGACCCCCCGTTCTTACTTACAAGTTGGGTCCTCACGGCAATAAACAGCTGCATCCCCAGCTGGGTCCGCAACTGGTTCTTCCCACGAGCCTTGACAAGCTGGATGGCGCCCTCCACATGCGATCCCCAAGCCAAACTTCCCAGCTGCTTCGCTGTGATATTCTGTTCCCCTCTCGTCAGCCAGCCACCCAACCAACCCCCTCAACACAGCAGTCAGTCAGTCACACACTCACCTCAAACAACCCCAACAACAACACCGCCGCCAACACCCCATCACTCTTCCACCTCATCGGATCCACCAACGCCGCCTGCGTCGTCCTCAACGCCTTACTATACTCGGCAAACGCCTTCCCAAGACATCCCCCGCCCGCCTTGTTTCCGCCACCATAACCCACCCCAGGCGGCGTGCTCGCGGCCCAGACCCCTCCAGAGCCGGTGGCATCAAACCCCGCGCCGACGCGGTTCCCCAGCGAGGCGAGCGCGCATGCGTTGAAGGCGTGCCGCAGGTGGGCCATGTCGTCGGCGCCGCCGCCATCGCCGCCGCCCGTCATGAGCGGGAGGAGGTAGTCCATGAAGCCGCGCGTGCCGTCCTGGCGGGGGACGAGGACGAAGTTGGAGACGAAGTGGCATGGTGCGAGGGACTCGGGGGGGATGTGGATGGGGGTGGGTGTCAGGGAGAGTTGGCGCTCGTAGGGTTGTTGTTGCTCTTGGTGAGGCTTGTGGTTTGGGGAGATGGTGATGGGTCCGCTGAGGGAGTTGGGGGTTGTTGGGGTTGGAGAGGAGGTGAAGGAGGAGGAGGAGGAGGATGAGGATGAAGAGGATGAGGAGGTGGATAGCTGGAGAGAGGAGGAGGATGATGATGATGACGACAAGGACGAAGATGAAGCGCTTGAGGCCGAGACAGGAGAAGTCTTGGCCAGTTTCTTACTGCCGCTGGCACCGCTGTTGCGCCGCGGGGTGCTGAGCTTCAGGGCTCGACGCTTTGCGGCGAGGTTCTCGTTGCGGAGGACGAGGTCAAACTCGTCCTTGTAGCCCGGGCACTGCCGACGCGCTTTAGCGCATTGATTGCACGTGGGCTTGGTCTCGTCGCACTGCGGATACTCTTGTTAGCACATGCCTAACCCTCTAAGTGCGGTTTGATGCTTGCTGGTTGGCTGGTGGCATAACTACCTACCTTGATACGCCGGGTCCGGCACATCTGACAGCCTTTGGAGGGCTTCCCACAGTAGACCATGGTTGGATGGGAGGCACCGTGGCCCGCGGAGGAGAGTAGAATGGGAGGGTGTGAGAAAGCGAGGATGAAGCAGGCTCAGTCCAGCTCAGATCAGCCCAGCTGCTCGTCAGATATACACTCAGAGTCTTTCAGATCTGCAGGTTAAAGGAGGGCTATGGAAAGCCTCGATGACACTCCTGAGGGATTCCTTGCACCAATCGTGTGCCCCGGAGTGCATCTGCCGGCATGAAACTCGTCTGGCACTTGGCGAAAGGCTTGTCGCGCTGCAGTTCCTGGTACCCTTTCTGAGGTCGAAAGCGATGGAAGCCGAGGTCGACAGGGCCGGTCCGGAACAATGGGCTGGCTGTGTGGCTGCCTCGGTGTAAGACGCAGTGAGATTGAACCAGCCAGTGCGTTGTGGTGGTTTGGACGATTTACCCCCGGGTCAACTGTCCCTCCTCTCTTCCTGGTTGATCCGCGAAGAGCACTATTCCTTTGTGCGATGATATGGCCGGCCTCGACGTCTTGAGCAACAAGAAGGCCGTTTCTCCTTGTCCCTTGAGAAGTCAGTCGCCCAGGTGAACTTGGGGTCGTGGTCTGGGCCAAGAGCTGCTCCCCGCTCGGGCTACCCCAGACTCCTTGGCACAACCCTCTTGCAGCTAGAGTGGTGTTGGGAAACGAGGGGCCAAGCAAGCGAGGGGCGTCGCCACCATGAGAGGCCTCGGCAGTGGTGCGCAACAATAGAACCACGAGCTGGTTCCGAGGCAACGAGACGAAAATGGAAACAGGACTCGATTCGTTTCAACCTGAAGAAACGATCCCAACCAGAGAGACCGGTGAAAGCATAAACGGGCTGAAACACGCCATGAAGCACTAATCCTACGGACTGCAGTCCAGAATTGCGTCTTTCTCTCCTGCTGGCTAGCCTGAGCCTTAGTGTGCGGTATCGTCAGCCCTCCTGGTCCCCTTCTCCCCACCCCAATGACAAAAAGCACCGCTAAGATGCATGCGATTACCTCCTGATCAGAAGTCCATCATCTCGCTCTGAAAATCGAGCTGAGATGTGGGCTTCTGCCGTTGTACATGCACACAAGGCCATTTCCCGGGTGCATGCAAGGACTTCCGGCGTCTCCGAGGCTCCCCCTAGTTGCCTTCGTTGAACATCCCAGCCACGCCCTCCAGGTCAGGAGTTTTGTTCCGTCCTGTCGAGCCACCTGCGCCTGCCACCCCATCTGTTTCCGCCCCCGCATTCGGCGTCATAAATTCCTGGGCCATCTTGCTCCGCGTAGACTTTTTATCGCCGCGCGAGGTCCCCGGAGCAGCCCCGAGGCCCTTGGAGAGCTTGCCCATCTCCGAGATGCTGACACCCTTCAGATCTTCGAGGAGCTCGAGGACGAGGGCCCGCTGTTGTCGTGAGTGCATCCCAGGTTGGGAAACATGCTTTATCGTCTTGTCGACATCCTCTGCTTTGATATTCGGCAGTGAGATCAGAATGTTTCGAGGTGTGGGCGTCAGAGACGAATAGTAGGCCAGGATGGAAGCAATCAGCGCGCCCAGGTCCCTCTGCGAATCGACAAAATATGGGTCGTGCAGCGAAGAAATAGCCGCCTTGAGCACCTCAGTCGAGATGAACTCCCGGATCTCCCGGGCCGTGTCCTCTGGAATCGGGAAATCCTCAAGGGGGGCGGTGTGACCTGGGTCCTTGATCGCCTTGGAGAGATCCGAGGGGCTGAATTCTGGAACGATGGACCGGAAGACGCGCAGAACCACGCCGCAGCACCTGCCGTCGTGCATCCGAATGGCGTGACTGCAAAAGACGAGGAGCGGTACTGCAATAGCCGGGTTCATCAGGCAAAACTTGCGCAGCGGCGGGTATTTTGTGCTGGCAGCGGCGTCGTCTGGCTTGTCCGAGCTCGTCGGAGAGGCTGCTCCACAGTCAGGATGTGTTGTCCATAATATATAAAGGGAGGCCTGGAATACTCACCGACTCTGGCAGGGTCAAGGACATCGGCGACCATGAGCACCGCGGAATAAGTGAGCTGCCTAAGGATGCTCTCCGCCTTCATTTCCTCCGTCAGTTCATCCGCTGCGGCCTGCACCGCCTCCCGTTGCCCAAGCTTATCCCACTCCGAACTGATCTTGTTATCCATCTGTTCAAAACAAGTAGCCAGAATAGGAGGGACAAAATGGTCGCGCAGCTCCACCGGGCAGTTGTCAACCAGGAACCTCACCAATGTGAGAAGGTTGATGATCTGATGTGAGGAGAGGTAGCCTGAGTCGGCAAACAGTGCGTTTGCCAGCGGCCCCGGAAGCTCCAAGAAGCCGTAGAACTGCATGTCGAGCCGCGTCATGCAATAAATGATGGCGTAGCATGTCTCACGGACGAACCGGACCGTCCCGCGGATGGTGGACGCAAGTCCCTCCAAGGTATTCTTCTTGCCGAACACCCGGGCATAGAAGTCGTCTTTGCTTCCCTCCGAAATGCCTGCTTGCCAGAATCGATCTGACAGAAGGCGGCCCACCACCGACTGCATTTCCACCGGGAGTAAGCTCCAGTTGGCCGGGTTATGGGATGCGTGGGCGTAACTGGGTTCCAGTCAGTGAGTACTCACGAATTTCAACAAATCGCAGCGTAGACTACAAACCTCAAGAACTTGAGCAGTTCAGGCAGGATGAGTTGGAAGCCATCTTGCCAGAGTGTGCAAGACGCCTGGTAAGGGGCTGAGTTCTTCTCTATCCTCTCGACGGAGTAGGTCAAGAAGGATTTTGTCACCCGGAGGGGGAGGGCCTGTATTTTGTTGGTTACCAAGCAATACAACTTCAAAAGGGTCAAGCATACCATCTGCCTCTCGTCTAGCTCAGCCTGCAGAGCGAGTCCCTCAGCGTCGAGATCCGTTGAGCCCCAATCGGCGATCTCGTGGACGCGACGCTGGGTGAGATACTTTTGCACCTTGTCAAGGCCGAGGAGTTCGCAAAAGCCGTTGTAAGAGCCCAGTGCTTGTTTCAGGGACTCATTTCTCCACTGATTTTTGACGGGCTCAATGAAAGCAGTGAGTTTGTTGAGGCGCATGGCGGGGTCGATTCGTGTCGCCCGGTGGCTAGATCAATCAGCGACAGGCACCGAGATCAGGCGGCGCATGTGCGGGCAGAGACTTACACGATAATGAACAGAAAGCTCCGATACGCAACTTGCCGCTTCTCGTCGAGGTCTCCCGAAGAGATCATCTCCTGAACCTTGGCTTCCAACTGATCGTAGACGTCCTGCGTGGCGGGGTCAGTTTTGAGAGTTTCAGCCAGATAGGTCTGCAACGTACGAGGAGGGGATCGGGCATCTTCGAGGCAAGGCGCTGCAGCTCAACCATGCTCTCGATCTGGAGATCCCTGATCGCGTCGTTGAAAAGCCTGTGCTCCGGCTGGGCTGCCGGCCATGTCATGAGGATGTGCTCGAGCACCCTGAGCATTATCGCGGGGTTCGAATCGAGTGCCCTGGTCGAGAAGGTCACAAGAAGCTGCAGTATCCGCTTCCGAATCAGAGGATCCTAGGCCGCTATTAGCGTGTGACAGAGACGAGGGAAGCTGAGAAGAGCCTACTTCAAACTTCATCTCCAAAAGCTGGCCGCACCACTTCTCGAAGTATTTCTCAACGGCTTCTGCTTGCTGTTTCTGCGCCACTGTCAGAAGCGCTCAAATATCTACTTCTTGGGCCAACGAACCTCCTCTGGAGTCCGGTTGCGTGACGTTCTCCATTTATTGTAGCCTTTGAGAGCAGCCTCGATCACGGTCGCGTGGGTGTCGACTGTCAACACAGGCAACGAGGACTTGGAGTAGTTGGCAGCTATATTGGAGCACGTCAGCACATCACGTCCTGCCCTTGGGATTCGACATCAGACGCACGGGTGAATGGCGGTTGTCCGTCGTAGAGGGAGTTCAAAGCGAGTTCTGCTCTGCCCAGAATATGCGAGAATGCATCTGAGGTCTTCAGGTGAACGATGCTCTCGATGACCGTGCAGCAATAGCGCCGGTAATTGCCGAGGAAGGCATGCCGTTCCGGGATGGTGTCCGTGTCTTCAACAAGGAGAACGTAGACCGGGTCCGTTGTATCCTCTGGGAAGCTCTCGTATCGGACCAGGCGAGCGCTGCAGAGCTCGAGGAGGTTGACGATGAAGGGCATTTCAGCCGCTGCTGGGCCGAGCGCTCGATGAGACAAGAGCCGAGTCCAGGTGAGCAGGATGGGGATGGAGACGACCAGGCTCTGGCTTTGCGCGGCCCGCATCAACAGCTCCAGGAACCCTTGGATGTTGGTCTGGGGTGGAATTGCGCCGAACCGTCTGTCCAAATAGTTGCCCAGGGAGCAGAGCATCTATTGTTGTCAGCAACCAGTGGCTCAGGGGGTGGGAGGGAAGATCCCGAGAGGCAAGGCTTACCTCGGAGAACTTCTTGGCAAATTGGTATTTGTCGTCGTCGATATCGTCCGCGTCCACGACCGACCACTGGAATAGTCGGCCGAAGAGGTCAACCATGCCCGGGCTGTACATGGGCACAACCAGATCGACAAACTCCTGCTCGGTGAGGGTCGAGCGGCTGTAGAGGGAATGCAGTGACTCAAGGGCAGCCTTTAAATACAAAGGGTTAATACACCCGCACACCCGAGGACGATGGTGGGAAGAACGCGAACCTTTTGCACAGGGACACTTGCAGTCGCAAGACAGCTGCACATGACGTTGCGGCAACCAACGGCGGCCAAGGCCTTTGGGATTGCCCACGGGACGACCGAGTTGAGGACGTTGAGCGCCTTGACAGCGCAAGACTTGACCTCTTCGTTTCCGAGGTCGCTTCTGAGGCACTCGTCGATGAGCTGTGTTACTCTGCTAAGCCACCCGTCATCTTCACACCGCACGTCCGGTCCGGCCTGACGGTTGGGAAACGACTCGGCCAGAATCGCTGCTGGTGTGAAAATCTCGACGCACGCCTTGCTCAGCGCTCCCTCGCGGAGGGCGACGATGGCGTCATCTCCGTTGAAGATCTCGTCCGAGAGGGTCTCAAGGATCTGCAGAACAAACTGCTTGCGGACGGGCGAGTCTGAGGCGCGCCAGAGACGGACGAGCAGGTGATCCATGTCCATCCAGCTGGACACCCAAACACGCTTGGTCACCTCGACCCAGAGTTGTGCAATCTTGTTCCTCAGGTAGGGCGGGTCGTCGGCGGAAACGGTCTCGGCGAGCTGGAGAACCCATGATCGAAGGTATTCTCGGTGTTCCGGACCGTAGCCCTCCCAGTTGTGCTTCACTGCATGCTCGAGGAGCGACAGCCCGTAGTGTCGGACGATAGGCTCCTGGGGCTTGTTGAATGCCAGGGTGAACCCGTGCGACGGTGCTTCAGCGAGGGTCTTGACGTCTTCAAGGAAGGCCTGGGCCTCTCGGCGGGACTCGTTCGGCGAGTAGGGACTGTGGACGACGTTGAGTGCCTCGTGAATCTTGGAGAGGATGGCCTCACCGCCATCGCCGGCGCTGGCGACGGGCCCAGCCGCTCCGTTCGCCGGCAGGGTCGCCATGGCGAGGAAAGCGAGCGACTCGGGTTGCTAGAGTCGCCAAAATACCAGGCCGACGGCACGGAGGGGTGACCGCCGAGGTGCAGCAGCAGAGATTCTCAGGCGTGAATCATACGGCAGTGGGATGCGGGCGAGAGCGCACGGTGATGGTGGTGGAACCGATGGAGGCGCGAGAAGTCCAAGGCGAATGATTGCCTGGGTCGTCGGCACGCGAGGGCGGGCTGGGCAGCTTGGGGAACAGCTGTGAGGCAGGAAATATTCTCGGGCGAGGTTGAGTTGAAGGAGCTCGAGGTGGGCAAGGTGTGGCTGGGATGTCGGGTGGTGAGTGCCCAGCTTTTGTGTTCTGCGAGAGGATTTATTTGGCCATGTTTCGGCGCCCTGGCCAGTTCTCATGCTTCTCAGCCTGGGGCTGCGATCAATCAATCAATCGCGGGCCCTTTGTCGATTAACGGCGGGACCCACCAAGGAACCTGTCAGGCGCGCTCAGGCGCGAACTGCAGCCGCTTCTGATCGAGCTTAGCGCGGGGCAGCTGTTGTGGGCAGGGGTTCAGGCGGTGAAAGGGGGTTGCGTCACACCTCGGTCAGGGGTCCTGGGGGCGTTGCTTCGGGGTTCGGTGCATCTCGGCCAGCCGGGATCCGCCGCTCTGCAACGGTTTTTATTTTTAAACCATGAGCTCCCTCCCATCTCCAAGTCTCATCGCTGGCGCCCTTCCGGTGTTGAAATGAGAATGCTGCGAGGTCGATCTCAGGTTCCATGACGCTACCTATTTATCTCCAATTATCCAATTCCCAAAAACACAGCAGCTTGTCGTAGAAACTGGTCGACACCACCGGCATCGTGCCCTTCCACCCTGGCCAAAAATCACTGCCATAGTTCATGCTCTGGTGCTCCTCGAAGCGGCCCACAACACGGAATCGATAATCACCATCCGCCGCGTTTAGGAGTTCAACAACCCTGGCGCCGGCATGCATACAGGAAGCCAAGATCCTCGCGCGCCAGAGGTACTCGGGGTTGGGAGTCGTGTCCAGTTCAACTAACTTCAGCCGCCAAACCCCTCCCCCAAGCCCACTCTCGGCCAGGATCTTGGGTTTGCCAAAGGGGGGAACCAGGAACAGCCTGATGTGCTCGTCATAGCTTCCAGTGACCACGAGCTCGTGACCATGTTCCGGCTGGAATAACGGCAGGATTGCGGTGACGCCAGCATCGTGGCCCCTCGCCTCAAGTGCGGGCAGAGATTCCCCAAGTACCCCTTGGTTCCAGTTGCATGTCCTGACGCGCAGTTTTGAGTCGTCGCCTCCAGAATACACCCGGAAGGACACCTCGCCTGTCTCGTCTGTGCCGTCGGATTCCTCTGGAGCGGGCGGA
Source organism: Staphylotrichum tortipilum (assembly GCA_033296695.1). NCBI lineage: Eukaryota > Fungi > Ascomycota > Sordariomycetes > Sordariales > Chaetomiaceae > Staphylotrichum > Staphylotrichum tortipilum. Next base: position 69,716 of record MU855383.1, on the reverse strand, counting down.
ATGGGGGAGATGGCGACACACCAAGTCTCGAGCGTGTGCGTGATGACAGGTTCGGGGTTGAGCTCCCACGGGCCGTCGAATGTTGGTAACCGCACAAGATACACGTGCCCGGTCGAGGTCGTGATCGCCATCATGTCGGCTCGCGACGGGTGCCAGCCGAATGAGAGGAACAAGAGTTCTTCCCAGTGGGCGGGCGTGATCTCGCCCTGAGACATGGCTGCGATGTCCATTGTATTGAGATGCTCCAGGGGCTGTTCCTGATCAGGGGACAACCTAAACAGGGCAAGTGTCGCCGTGCTGGAGACGACAGCGCAGATATCACGACTGCCTTGATGGGGACTGAACCGAAGATCCAGTAGGGCTGAGGGTTGGGGCACCGTCTGGAAATGGGTCCTGGGATTCGAGGATCAGTATGGCTCTGGGCGAATGCTGAGCTGACATGACAGGCACTCAGGCGGCACTCACACAATCCCATCCGAGAGGCGGAAGGTGATGATGCTGCCATTCCGGCTCTGGTGCTGTTTCGGTTGTGTCGACTGGCCATCCACCTCTGCATCCGAGTCTGCATCAGGGCCTGGGCCAGAACTCGCACCTCCAGCACTCGGGGCCGGGTTGTCTAGCTGGAGGGAGTATGTGCCAACCAGGAAGTACGAAGGGAATGCGGGGCAAAACTCCACACAACTGGGCGGGAGATCCAGAATCTGAGATCTAAGAGACCGGATCAGCTTCCCTTCCCCTTCCCCTTCCCCTTCTGCCATTGTTGACCGACAAGCACTCTGTTAGGAAGCTTGGGGAAATTTTGAGAGCGTGTATTGTTTGTTTGAGTGACGATGTGGATCAAGAAAGCTGCCCTTGGGCGAACGCCCGTGCTTTTTTGGGTCTTAACAATTCTTCGTCTCCGGATAAGTCGCTTTAATTCTAGGTCTCCTGGCTGTACCTTCCAACTTTCACCTTTCAACGTTCACCTTCCAACATTCTCGCCCCAAACACCAACAAAAGCTCATCCCAAGGCTGCCCCACGGGCTCGTTTCTCAACCTGACAAGCGAGAAACAACAAGGAACAAGATACACAGCGCCCGCGCAGTCCCCGATCATGGCTCCGCTCCCGCCACTCGCGCCGCCTTCAGCAGCCCATGCGCCAGCGCCAAGGCCGCGCGTGGTCCGGTTTCGACACCCGGCGTACCCCAACTCGACGCCCGACCTGTTGGTGTTGATGGCCGCAGACGGGGGCGACAACAATGGCGGCCTCGATTTCGACGTTGCCTTGACATCCTGCTGCATCATCACCAACACTCCCTGGGATGACGGGTACTTGGCACTTAAGGCCACTGCCCCCGCCAGCGTTGGGGCCGCTGGGGTGGAGAGGGTCACCGAGTTTCAACGTGTTGAGCGCCCGCACGACGGCTTGCTACGAGGCACCGACTACTTCTTTTGCGTCGACGGGCGCGAACCATCCTCAGGTGAGTGAGCCTCCATCATCATCCTACGGCCGGTCTGTTCTGAGCGGATTCTCACTAACCCTCAGCCAGACAAGTATCCTGTCGTGCCGTCCCTCCAGCACTGGCGCTTCCCTCACGGCGACCTCCCACCCACGTGGACGGCCTTGCAGCTGTCCGACCACACCGCACAACTCCCGACCGTCAAGGGGCTTGCTGCCGCCAGGGCCCGCGATGTGACTTGCCGTATCTCTGCGTACATGGATGCCGTTGAGATCGCCCATCTCGTCCCCGCCGCCGAGAGGCTGTGGTTTGTTTCTAACGGCATGCAGAGGTACCTCCTTATACCCCTCTCCATGCCCTGCCTGTAGGTGTAGGCTGACCACCAAACCGTTTGTAGATACTGCTGGAGGCCGCTAGAAGCCTCAGCCATCAATGACGAGAATAACCTCATCGTTCTTCGCCGGGATATTCATTACCTCTTTGATAGCCGGCGATTTACCCTCATCCCCAAGCGGTTCATAACTGACCCTGTTGGTTCTCTCCAGCTCGTCTCACACGTCCTGATCCCGTCGGGCTCGCCCGAGCTTGTCGGTTTGTATCACAACCGCTCTCCCCAATCAATCCGCGGCATCAGCCTCGAGTGCCTCTTTGCGAGGTTCGCGTGGTCCCTGTTCACGGACGAGCACGTCCCCTTCTTCGGCTCCGGCCTTAAGTATGCCGTCCGCCTGTGGAGTGAGGAGAAAAACGAGGCCGAAATACAAACACTCAGGGGCCACGATATCGGCTCCAGAACACAGGTCTTTGACTCTACCACGCGGTCCCAAAGCCGGAGTATCAGCCCGAGAAAGCGGCCGCGTCCTACCCAGGGCAACGACAGTCTCGCAAACGGCGGCGGCGGCTACTGGTCAGACGACGAAGAGGAGATGGAGTATGACTACGATCTTCGCCCCGAGAATGCCTCGAGCGACGAAAGAGATGCTATGAAGGAGAAAGACTACTGTGACGCCCAGGACCAGCCGCCGAGGGGCCGAACAATGAAGCGGAGTGGCTGGGGGTGAGCAAATCTATTACAAGTCTAGGCAGTTCCTCGTCGACTGTGTTTTGGTCACCTTTTCTCGGGCATATTGCTTACCCCGCGCTCCAGATGCGTGGACCGAACAAGGAATTATGGAGGGAACGACTGGGGAATCGGGGCATCGACGATAAAGACTCACTCGCTTGAAATATCCTGGTCATTTCAATGTTGGGGCAGACAACACACTAGTATTCTTCCAACGTATCGCTGGAATACATTCGCTTGTTTGCTTTTTAAAGATGCGATGCAGATACCAGTGCACCAGATCGCGGACCTATGCCAAAGGGGCCTGTAACTGGGGAACGGACTCTCCGCAACCCTAGCAAGTAAGATGGGCTCTGATATCGGCCATGATGGCCCGAATCCCCAGCCCATTAGTTGCTCATCGACCCGAGAGAAGTCGCTTCCTGCGCCGTTGTCCCGCACCACAACTCGCCTTGATGACCTGGAGAGGCGAAGTTTTGGGAGCTGTGGCATCCAACCCAAATTTCTGAGGACGCCGTGCAACACCACCGGGTTGCCGCCCAACTGGCAGACCCGCTAGGAAGCGCCTCGGCGATTCTGGTCCCCAATCGAGACTGTGACTGTCAACGGACTCTCGTCCGGACGCGGCGACTACGGTCTCTGAGGAAAAAGGATGCGGATTTCGTGGACCGTCACCGCACTACCTCAGGACAGGGAGGCATTCGTCTGGCTCGGGATCTGCGGCGGCATCCACATCAACTGGTTTGAGAAGCAGCACCAGGCGGTAAGCGCTGTTGCCGTTTAGATAGTATCTATGCAGCTTCTTGGATCGCAAGAACCCGAGCCGCTCGTAGAGCCGCATGGCTGGTGTGTTTGTCTCCTCGGTCTCGAGCACAATCTCATCGGCGTCACGCTCGGCCATGGCGTCGATGGCCATCTTGACCAGCGCCGTGGCGACGCCGTGGCCTCGGTATGTGGCGGCGACGGCGAGCATGGCGATGTATCCGCGCAGGGTGGGAGCGGAGTGGGAAGCGTGCCTCTCGAGCTTGCATATTACCACGCCGATGAGGGAGGAGTCGGTTGGATTCAGTGCCTAGGCGGAGAGGAACCGCGTCAGGATAGGCTGGAGAGATCGGTATGCCGGCAACAAGACATACCATGAAACAGAGGTGGCCCCACTGATACAAGAAGTAGCGGTAGACATATATGCTATATGGCTCGCTCAAGTCTTTGGATATCAGAGCGCGGATGGCCGGCAAGTATTGCGCCTCGAGGCTGTGTTCGTATTGGATGTAGTCGAGCTGGCCGGGAAGCTCGGCGCGGGGGGATGGGTCGGCGCTGTGCGCTGTCGACTTGTCGACGGTCGCCATGGCCGTTGCAGAAGTCTCGAAACACGCTTGTGGCTGCGTGATGCTGTTGGGCGTCGCCGCCTTGGACTGCCTCTAAGTAGGAAACAGGGAGCTGTTACGGGCACGCCGGGAAAATCGATGTTGGTGGTAGGTGTTGGCAAATGTGGCTCTGGCTTCGTACTGGGCGAGTATGCGATGCGACCAGGCCAGGGTCGACGACGGGAGTGGAGGTTGACATGCGGGCCCGTAGATCGGATGACGGATGCCAGGGCTGCTCATCATCGAGCTTTCACATGCAAAAGCTGCAGCGACATTACGATTGGGGGGTGAAGTGGGCGAAGTGGATCCCTCCGGAACAGAGGTCCTGGAGCTTCAAGGGATGAGACCATGACCCTGTCGTCTCCGGCCTTTAATTTGTGTCAATATTTCTAGAGTTAAAATATTCAACGCAAGGCCGTGTACGAAGAAAGCCGTCTCTGGATCGCCGTCTCCGTGTGTCGCGCCGTTTCCTTGCAGGCAGAGAAGGTTCCAAGAGCCCGTCTTCATCAGCAGCTCGCGTGGTGGGGTTGTGGGGCCGCAGACGTCACAGGCAGCTGTGCTCCAGGGCTAGCCGACGACGGCAAGGGGGCCAGCCAAAACCAACAATCCGGCCACGCCGCCACACTCGGGGCGCGCATGCTCTCCGAGCTCGCCAGTCCTTCACAAACACCATCCCCCGACTCGCCGCACGTACGAGCATATGGGGCAGCGCATGCTGGCAGCTTGCGCAAGTCATCGTGGCCGACGGTAGCCACACAGAACGAGCCTGGCCGCCTGATCCTCACGAGCAGGCCATTGTCAACAATCGCTCCGACCCAACATCCCCTCCTCCCGATAATCAAGATGGCAAGCACGCTACGCCGCCGGGTCGTCGACACCGACACGCCGTCCGAATCGCCGACGCCTCGCGACGAGAATCCCAAGCTTCCCGAGCGGCCCGAGAACCCCAGCGGCCCGGTACAAATCATCCACCACCACCGGCCCAAGACACGCAAACGCAAAACCACGGCCATTTTCCTGCTGGGCAGTCTTTTCGGTATTATAGCGGCGGGCTTCTTTGCCAAGAGCAATGACTTGATCGACTTCCCCGAGCTAGGGGAACTGAGCATGGACAGCATATTCGATGTGCTTCCGGCCGGGCTAGTGAAGGACATGCGGGAACTCATCGTAAGTTCCAGCAGTAGGAGTGATAATCTGTTCATCTGCTAACCTGCGCGTTTCTGCTCTCAGATCGGCGAGCGCGACTTCCTCGAAAGTTACGACGCGTTCTCGGTGGGCCAGAAGATGAGCTCCGAGGGCCTCGAGGCAAACCACCCCATGGTCATGGTACCCGGAGTCATCTCCACCGGCCTCGAGTCTTGGGGAACATCGAACATCTCGCTCCCCTACTTCCGGAAGCGGTTATGGGGCAGTTGGAGCATGATGAGAGCCCTGGTCCTCGACAAGGATACTTGGAAAGCGCATGTCATGCTGGACAAGAAGACCGGGCTGGACCCGCCGGGGATCAAACTGCGCGCGGCGCAAGGGTTTGACGCCACCGACTTCTTCATCACGGGGTACTGGATCTGGAACAAGATCATCGAAAATCTGGCGTCGCTGGGCTACGACCCCGTAAACTCGTACACGGCGGCATACGACTGGCGGCTGGCGTACCAGAGCCTCGAGACCCGAGACCGTTACTTCACCAAGCTCAAGGCGCACATCGAAATGGCGGTTCTTCTCCAGAATAAAAAGATAGTTCTCACGTCGCACAGCATGGGCAGCCAAGTCGTGTTTTACTTCTTCCATTGGGTCACCTCGAAACACGGCGGGAGAGGCGGCCACGATTGGGTCGAGAACCACATCGAGTCGTGGATCAACGTCAGCGGATGCATGCTGGGTGCGGTCAAGGATGTCTCAGCCCTCCTCTCGGGAGAAATGCGCGACACGGCCCAGCTGAACGCCTTTGCCGTCTACGGCCTCGAGAAGTTTCTGAGCAAGGCGGAACGCGTTGAGATTTTCCGCGCCATGCCGGGAATGTCCTCGATGCTGCCGATGGGGGGAAACGCTATCTGGGGCGACCTTGACGGAGCGCCGGACGACCAACCCGGCCAAGAGCACACCTACGGCGCATTCCTCAATTTCCGGCCGGGCCTGAACTGGACGGCCCCCGAACGGAATTTCACGGTGGACGACGCCATGGACTATCTGGTTAGCACGTCTGAGGATTGGTACAAGGCTCAGCTGAAACGGAGCTACTCTTGGGGCATCGCCAAAACGACAGCCGAAGTCGAGGCTAACGAACATGATCCGGTGAAATGGGTCAACCCTCTGGAGACGCGGCTTCCCCTCGCGCCCAACCTGAAGATTTACTGCTTCTACGGCGTGGGCAAGCCGACCGAAAGAGGGTACTACTACCGCGCCCCCGAGTACGGCGCTCTGACCAACCTGAGCATGACCATCGATACGGGGTTGACGCAGGGGACGGTCGACCACGGCGTCATTATGGGTGAGGGCGACGGAACGGTCAACCTCATGAGCATGGGCTACATGTGTAACAAGGGGTGGAAGCTGAAGAGGTACAACCCAGCCAATGTCAAGATAACAGTCGTCGAGATGCCGCACGAGCCGGACCGCTTCAACCCGCGGGGCGGGCCCAACACGGCGGACCATGTCGACATCCTCGGGAGGCAGAACCTCAACGAGTTCATCCTCAAGATTGCGGCCGGAAGGGGCGACATCATCGAGGATCACATTGTCAGCAATATCCGCCAGTACGCGGACAGGGCGAAGGTGTACGAAGAGTAGAGACGGGACTGGGAGGATGGGTGACGCGGCTCGTGGGCATCTTTGGATCCTTGGTGTACAGGTGTGGCGGTGGTGCGCGGTCTTTGGGGATCGGCTTCTTTGTGATAGAACTCGGTAGGGCGCAAGAGGATTAGACTTGGAGGGGCGGCCGGCTTGGTGGACGATCTTCGTCCAGATTCCTGAGACTTGACAAATATCTCTACACAGTAATTGATACCCAGTTTACAGACGGACTGCTCTCATATCCTTTGGCGCAGAAGTTGGCGGAGTCCGGCACATCACCCTAGTCAAGCTGTGTGATCGACGTCAGATCAGGCCTGGTCTGGCTCATCTACCTGCTATGAAGATGAAAGGGAGGGCGGGGTGATAAAGGATTAGACAAAGGATAGGAAGAGAAAAAGTACTGGGAGAGATGTAAAGATGGCAGGATGGGACGATAACCAAAAACAAGCACCGGATTTTGGCTTCGATAGGAATCACTTGGGGATTTGGGAGAAGAAAAGAAGCATGACAGGGGCCAATGATTCTCGACGTCATGTTGTGGCTATGGGGAAGCTGGCCCGTGCATACGAAAATCAGCCAAAGAGGGCAAGCGTCTCACAAGGGTTGCCAAGAATGCCGGCGGCGGCATGGGTCAAAAGATTGGGTGCGCTTCCCTGCTGGTTATCGCCCGCCTGCTGAGGGAGACCCCTCCAACAACAAGGCAGATTGACGGACAGACTGAGCACAGCACATGCGCTGCCCCCCAGCTGCGATTCCCACCGGATGGCCCAGTCACCAGGCATTTGGATCCCAAAGACCCGATCGGCATTTATGCTGGATTGCGCCGTCCACAACCGTGATGAGTGAGAGGATCCCGCATTCTGCGCCAGTGCGGTTCGTCTGAGACCATGGCCGAACCTGTTGTTAATGCTTGGTCCGCCGAGAGCGAGCAACATTTCTGGGATGGTGAGCCTCGCACCCAGTGGGTTGGATTTCGCCTCCAACCCCCAACCCAACCCCGCCTATGTCCGTGCTGACGATTGTCTCCCGCAGAGTTGGTTGGAACATTGTCCTCGTCCTGCGCAACCCCCGTCCAGCTCGACGAAGCCCTGCGCTCGTGGCTCGACCTGACCTCGGCGGCCCGCGCCGAGCACCTCGAGAGCGAAGACGACATTGCCCGCTGTTCCCAGCTGCTCCTGGAAAGCCCGATATTCTGCCACAACTGCGACTATGTGCGGACACAGCTTATCTACAGTCTCCTGCAGGAGCAGGACGACGAGTTTGCAAAGCTCCATGTCTACGCCAACTTTCTGCTCCTCGACGGCCGGACCGAAGAGGACACATTCCGCACCATGATAAACGAGGGGTGCTTCGGTCGGTTGCTTGAGCTCATCAAGAGCTGCGGGGATAGAGACCCTCGCCTGCACCGGCTGCTCCTGCAGCTGCTGTACGAGATGTCCCGAATCGAGCGCCTGCGGCCTGAAGACTTGCTGCAAGTTGATGACGGCTTTGTCACATACCTTTTCCGGCTCATCGAGGCTCTGTCTGATGATGCAGCCGACCCATATCACTACCCGGTCATTCGAGTCTTGGTTTGTCTGCCCTCGACCGGTCCCCGCCCGCAGCCCTTGGCTAACAATTGAAACAGCTGGTTCTCAACGAGCAGTACATGGTTGCGTCTACTTCCGCCGCGGTGGACCCCAGCTCACTCTCAGTCCAAGTCACAAATCGGGTGGTGAAAGTTCTCAGCGTCCAGGGGCCGTCCTTCCGGACATTTGGCGAAAACCTCATCCTCCTGTTGAACCGAGAGACGGAGACGTCGCAACAACTACTCATCCTCAAGCTCCTGTACCTCTTGTTTACCACTGCGGCCACGTACGAGTACTTTTACACCAACGACCTGAGAGTCTTGCTGGACGTCATCATCCGAAACCTACTGGACCTTCCGTCCGACATGAACATGCTGCGACACACCTACTTGAGGGTGCTGGCGCCTTTGCTATCGCACACTCAACTGAGCCAGCCGCCTCACTACAAACAAGACCAAATCATCAGCCTCCTCGAGATCTTGCGCGGGGCCGGCAGCGCCCATTTCCTCCCCCCCGAACCGACGACTTTGCGCCTAGTCGAACGAGTCGCAAAAATCCCATGGCTGGCCGAGGTTGAACAGGAGTCGCCAAACACGAGCCCCGTAGGGAGCCTGACGCACTCGCAGACCGGAAGTTCTGTGAGCGTCATTGCAAACGTGTCCGAGAAGCCAGGCGTTAAGACGCCAAGCCGGAAGTTGGGGATGGGACAGGAGTCGACTATGGTGCCGGCACCCACAGGGGGAAGCCCGCCCAGGCCGCCACCCAGAATCTTGAGGCCAAAGATGTCCCTCCCGGAGGTGCCCAAGCATCGTCACGGGGTCCCTCTCCCCCATCCCGCAGTAACCAAGCTGCACATCAACGGGGGCGCGCAGAAAAAGCTACCCCCCAAGCTCCCTCCGCCTCGAAGGAAACCAAAGGGTTTGGCCACGACAGGGGGCGATACACGGGCTGTGAGCGAGTCGCTCCCAGCCACGGGGCCAACATCACCTGTATCATGATGGCGGGCACCCCTGCGACCGAGACGATTGACTCACCTCGTCTTCAGGTGTGATGCAACTTTGGTCATTGGACGGGATTGTGGTGGTAGCCCTTGAGAGTCTAGGGCGGCGGAATCGCATAGATGGCGTCGGCGGCAGGTTTGGGATACAGCCCGGTAGGCAACATGCCAAAAGAGCAGCAAACCGGGCACTGAAATGCCCAGAGGACAATGATGGACTGCATGGGATATGGCAAAGGGATACCAGGCTCAGGGGACTCGGTTCAGGGGATTTGGCATCGAGGCATGGCAAGGCGTTTCATTGTGCTAAGGTATGAAAGTTAGTTCGCAAACACACACAGTAATTTCTAGTGGTGTCTCTTTCATCCATCCCTTCTTTCGAGTCGGTGATTTGGTCTCTTGGCATGCGCAAGCGTGGTCTGCTCGGGCCCTGGTTTCGAGCCCCTCAAGGTGGGGCTTGGAGACCCACTCGCCCAGCGAGACCCTGGTAGCTCTGAAGCCGCCAAATTTTTGGCGGGCCGTTGAGCATCAAGTATCGCGAATCGACCGCCCGACGACAACCTCCACGCCCATTCTCCCCCGCGAATTCGGCCACGTCAAAGCGATCCGCAGGCAGCACAACCTGCCCAAGGGACCGACCATTGCTTCGTCTGTTAACCACCCGCGCGCAGTCCCGAATTCCACCCCTGTCCAGCCCCCGCCCCTCGACGGCCCCCTCGGCTTCGGGTTGCGTGTTGTCCACCATGTCGGCGCTGAAAGCCGTCTCCCTGGCAGGCACGGGATTCAGAGAGCTCCACGGCGTAGTTTTGTCTGCAGGCCGCGCAAACAAGACGGCCAAGGTGCGGGTGGGCGGGACAACATGGAATAAGGTGGTGAAGAAGGTTCGCCGCCCCGCCCCCTTCCCCGGTCACCAACTCTCCCACTCGGAGCTCGAACCGACCCCAGCTAACACATTCCCGTGTGCCTCCCAACAATAGTTCTTCGACGACCCCAGAACTTACCTCGTCCACGACCCAGCCAACTCCCTCCGCGAGGGCGACGTGGTGGCCATCACGCCGGGCTGGCGCTCGTCCAAGCGCAAGCGCCACGTCGTCAAGCACATCATCGCTCCCGGGTCGGGGGTGCCCATAGAGGAGCGCCCGCCCGTCCCGACCGAGGAGGAGCGGTGCATCGCGCGGGAGGAGAAGCGCGCCGAGAAGAAGGAGAGGCGCGCCGCGAGGGACCTGGCCGATCGCATCAGCCGCCGGTTGACCATGGGCGAGAAGATCATCAAGCTGGCGATGCAGAATACGAAGCTCCGCGCCAAGTTGGGGGAGGCTGGGTTTGAGGATGGGCAGGCGGCTCAGGGCGAGACGCAACAATGAGTATAGTTTTGGGTTGGTTGAGGGCAAGGAAAGGGGTGGGGCGGGGTGGGTAGAGGCTATGCTCGAGGGCATCTAGGTTAGTCGAGGGCACGAACTATGCCGTGTATGAATTCGGGAGCCAAGGAACCCGTGTATTGTATCACCAAGCCCGTGTGGGGCAAGCAAGAAAGCACTGCTGGGCGTTTAGAGAGGAAATCTCATGGATTGGATCTGAATGCGGGTTACGCGGGAGAGGAGTGAGCGGCGAAATCGAATCCGGGACCCCCTTCGAGGTGTCAAGCACCAAACCCACAGCCTTCACTCAGGGTGCATGTTTCATGTGCTCTCTGCTATTGTGATGCGGCTCTAATCTCCCATCTACATAAGCATATCCCAGCTAAGCTGTGTCAGAGCCTCAGTTGTTCATCCAACCCCAAAACCTCTCCCATCGCTCCTCCCTCGGCCCTCGGCCCTCACCACCTACTTATCCACCTCGTTCCCCAAATTCCTTTGCCCAATCCTCATACTGCTTGAGACCAGCCTGGTTAACGCTGGGCCTGATGGTGGCCAGACTAGCTACAAAGTCTGCGAGTTCGATGGGGCGTATTTCATCCATGGCCATCTGCAACAACGCCTCACCCAGTGAGCGCAGCGGTCCCATGGCTGCGTCTTTGGCCAAAGCCGTGATATCTGACCCCGAGAACCCTGTAAATCGACAGTCAGTGAAAGCTCCGCAAAAACAAGCACGAAACAGACAGATACTTGCCATTAGTCATGCCGACAAGGGTGTCAATGTCGGCGTCACTCAGGGTATGCTTCTGCTGCTTGAGCAGCGTCCTCAGCTGCACCCCTCGCGTCTCGGCCTCGGGCAGCGGAATGTACTGGCGCCTCACGAACCGCCTCCTCGCGGCCTCGTCGATCGCCCACGGCAGGTTCGTGGCGGCAAGGACGAGCACCCTATTCGCGTCGCCGCGCTCCCTGTCCTTCTCGCCCACCTCCCTCCCCGCCGCGGCGCGCTGCAGGTCGCTCCACTGGATCAGGAACTCGGTCTTGATCCGCCGCGTGGCCTCGTGCTCGCCCGAGCCGGACCGCTGGGACAGCAGCGAGTCGATCTCGTCGACAAAGATGATGCTCGGGGCGAACACCTTGGCAAGCGAGAAGAGCGCGCGGACGAGCTTCTCGGACTCGCCCAGGTACTTGCTGGTGAGGCTGCTGGCCGAGATGGAGAAAAAGGTCGATTTGGACTCGGTCGCGACGGCCCGTGCCAACATTGTCTTGCCCGTGCCTGGTGGCCCGAAAAGCAGCATGCCCCGCGCGGGCTCGCGCAACCCCATGAAGAGGTCGGGGCGGAGGAAGGGGTAGACAACGGTCTCCCGCAATGCGGTTTTTGCTACATCGAGACCTGCAATGTCGGTCCAGTGAACCTCGTCTCCTTGGACGATGATCTCGTTCAGGATCTGCTTCGCCGCGTGGGGGTCGACGCCTGGAGGGAGCTGTTTGAGAACGGCCGCCTTCCGCCTCTTCCATGACTTTGCCGCTTTGGTCTGCTCATCTTCCGTAGAGTTGTCAGTGAGATCAGCTAGCGAGTCGGCAATAAGTGAGGCTTCTCTCTCTCGTCTCGTAGTCGGCTTGTGGCGCGCTTTTCGTGCGGGAGTATCGAATGACGAGGAAGATAGGTCAGAGGTCGGAGGAGAGGATGCCACCCCTGGCCGAGCCTCTCTCATTCTGCTTCCCGGCTGCGTCGTGCTCGTGGTTTTAGTCGGCGGAGTGCGGGTGGACCTGGGCTTGCTCGCAGAGAGCGCCGAGGAGCCCCCTCTCCGTGGAACCATGGCAGAATCCGACGACGTCTTTCTTCCAGAAGGACGACTTTTTGCCACGTCCGACAACCCCGCGTCACCATCCGAAAGATCTCTCAATCTCCTCGTTTGTGGCGTCTGTGGAGGCGCGGTCCTCAGACGGGGAGGAGGCTCTCGGGCCGGGGATTGGCGTTCGGGGTTGTCTCTCAGCGCGAGCGAGTTCAGAGCGCTCGATGCTGCGCTCACAGAGATTGGAGAAGGTCGGTTGTAGGAGTGGCTGTCGGGCTGCCGCACATCTGTCAGATCAACACTCACCCTCCTGTCGGGAAGAGTCGCAGGGCTGTGGGGGCGAGGGGTGGTGAGCCTCCTGGAGTTGCTGTCCCACGTCTTGTACAACGAGTCCGTGCTTCTTCGCGGTTGTTCAGAAGATGCTGGCGGATTTGAAAGCTGGCGCGACAATTCCTGACCGTCCGCCGTGCTCTGGTCAGTGGGTTCTCGCTGTCCCAGCAACCCCCACGCCAATGCCGCAGCCTTGCTGGCACCGGGGCCATCTGCCTGTTTTTGACTGGGCCGCCGCAGAGTCGCCTTCGTAGGCTTCTCACCTAGCCGGCTAGGTCTCAACGTTGTGCGCATCGTATGTCTCTCTGGGCTGGACTGTCTGGAGGTGTTCTTCTCCGGGGTGAGGTGCATCGGTGTTGGAGCAAGCGGCTTCCGTGCCGGCGAAGACGATGTCCCATCTTCAGTCTGCGGCCTGCTTTCTCCAACAGCGGGCTTCGATGCAGACGGCGTCCTAGAATGGGCCGACTTCCGCCTGAGCAGATCCGGCCTCGCCAGTTCCGTGTATGTTACAGCCGGAATTGTCCCATTCCCTATCCAGCCCTGCTCGCGTTGTTTGCTCGCCCCAGCATCTCGAGATTCGGATGGCAGCAATCGCGCCGTGTTTTCAAGCGTAGACGGACCGTCGCCGGGCATCTCGTGACGCGAGAGGCGGAGGGCTTCCAAGAGGTCGATGCGTTCTTTGCACTGCAGCTCCAGTTGGTGGAGGCTCTCCACGAGGGCCTTTTCCGTCTCGGACCGGGGCGTGAAGTTGGGGGGGACTCTGTTGGCGTTGTGGTCGTAGATCTGCTCGAGCGCCTGCTTCCAGCATCGCATGGCTTCGCCTTCGTTCCCCTGCGGGTAGCAGAAATCAGCTTCTCGATCGCTTGATGGCGCGGTGGGCGGCGGGGGCCCAGCGGCGAGCGTACTTGGCTCTCATAGTAGACGGCAGTGGAACACGTCAGGTAGCTCTCATCGTATGTCTTCTGCAAAACCGAGACGGCGGTCGCGGTCCTGTTACCGAACATGGCGCTGCCTGATGCCCGTGGACATGCCGTCGTGTGGTTCGGATTGATTGCCGACCAGCCGGGTCGGCGAACTCAACATTCGAGGGGCCGGGGTGGATAAATCGAGCTGCATTCAAGACTAATGTACAAGTTGGTACGATCGCGGCGCGAGAGAGCGAAATCGCCTTGGTAGGTCGGATGTTGTTCAGGGCGCGGGGGGGGGGACAGTTGGGTCCGCCCTGGGGGCGTTGACGGGCTCCAGCCTTCCCTATCTGTACGCGGTACAAGGCGTAATTCCGCCTGTATGAACAGCTGGGACGAGGTAACGAACGAGTGTTGGCGGGAGACAAGCAAATGCGGGGCTGTGACGTCGCTGAGTTACAAGCAGATGCCTGCCGCTTCGCCCAACGGTGCCCCGCAATTCCCACCGAAAAGGGGCGAACAGGCAGAAAAGCATCTTGTGGGTCTGGGATGTCAACCTCAACAAGCACTCACACCATACAACAGCTTGTGGAATCAAAAATGGATGTCTGCAGGTAGTAGTACGGAATTTCTGTGAGCTGGCGCCCCTAAGAAAGTAAGACGCGAATTTCGCCCGACGTTCTCGGGAACAGCGCCCGGAGACTCTGGAACTCGTCCGACTCCCCCTGCTGCTGTTCAGCCAGCTCATCCGCCAACATGAGCATCTCCTCGACGTGCTCAAAGTCGACGCAGAATTTCTCGGCAGCCTCCTCGGTGATGTCTTGAGCCAGCCTCGAGTCCTGCAGGTTCTTCAACTTTTCCACAGCGTCCATCAACGCCGAGGGCAGGAAGTCGTCCAGCATCTGGCTCGCCTGGGTCAGCGCGGCCGGCTGAACCGTCTCCAGTGACGACACCCGCTTCACGTCTTCCTCGCTCTCCCCAAGTGGCTCCAGAGATGTGAACAGAATGTCCAAGCCCGATTCTGTTCGGAGCAGCCGATACTGAGCCTCGATCAACCGGGCTCTCTCCTCCGCTATCTGAGACTGCAGCCGGGCCACGCGCCGCTGCGTAAACTCAAACGCCGAAAGGCTTCGTCCAGAGGTCGCCAGGCAGTTGATGAGAAATATCGAGTTCGAGGGGGTGCGCAGTGACTTGGCCATGTTGACGGACCCGGAGAGAAAGGGCTCGAACGCCTCGGCAAGCACGGGCTCAAAGTCTTCCTCGGCGTCCCCAGCCGCGGTGAACGACGTCTCGTACGTCTTCATGATGGCTGTGAGCTGCTCGAGGGCGTCGAGCAGAAACTCAGGAGGGCGGAGGTCGGCTGGGGTGTGTTGGAAGTCGCCCTGAATCGCAGCAACGTGGTCCCGAGCCAGGGAGCGGAACTGTCGCAGTGCCTCGGCCTCGAGCACCCCCATCGTCTCCACTAGAGACGCGTCTGAGCTCAGCAGCCTCGAAAAGGTGCTCTTGTAAAAGTTGAGCAGGTTTGCGAGCGTGTAGGCCAGTATTGTCTCCTCGTTGGTCTGTATGACTTGCTCGACGCGCTGGCGCAGGATGCGTGCTGCGCCAGACATGTCGCGGTCGACCAGTTCGTTCAAGGTCTTGACAGCGTCAAAGTCGCTCGACTCCTCGCCGTCCTCGGCAACCAGCCGCCAGAGCTCGTTCTCCCGGCCGGCCTGGATCCCCTTGGCAATCTCGTCGCCCTCCCCAATGAACAGGCCTTCCAGCGCCTCCCGCTCGCCGACGGCGGCCGAATGCACCCAGGCCAGCATATCGCCGACGTACCTCAGGGTATCATGGGCTGTGAGCTCGATGGGCTTGGCCGACGAGTCCTCCATCCCGGAGGGCGAGCTTCCCGTGAGTGCCGTGTAAAACGAGTTGGACAAAACCTGCTCCCGTGCCTCGGCAAAGAAATCGAGGCAATTCTGGAACAAGCTGGGCCGCTCAGCCAGCACGCGGAGCGCGCGGCGGATGGATGAGCCAATCTGGGGATTCTCCAGATTCAGCGTTTTGAATTCCCTCTGAACCCACTTGTAGAGCTTCTGGAAGCCCAGGTTAAGATTGTTGGACGTCTGATCCATGATCTCCAGACCTAACATCTGGTTCTCAAATCCAAGGAGAATCTCACAGTCGTTGCTGATCCTTCTCGCCTTGGCGAGAGTGGTAAAGAAGAGGTCATCCACAGGTTCCGAGGTCAACGTCAGGGCCGCGGTCTCATCCTCGGAAAGCACGAAATTGGCGTTGAAGGCACTGAGAAGGGCTTGCTTCTGCTCGACTTGGCGCCGTTGGGTCATGAGTTGAGAAGCTTCCGCCAGTGCTGATGAAGTCGCCGTATGCGCCGCTCCAATCTGGGTCTTCATTTCATTGAAGGTCTCGTTCAGCCGGCCGATTGTGGTGCCGATGCGCCGCAATTGCTGGGTCCAAGTTAGTTCCAGAATCAATCAACGTGGCATATCTGTCCTGCATACCTCGGCAACCCTGGCAAACTCATCAATAATCTCGCCATTGCTGTCGATGACCTCTTTCTGCACATCTAGCCGCAGCTGCCGCCGCGTCTCGGCCGTGTTTGAGACGCCCCGCTCGTCAAGAAGCGCAAGAGCCTCCCGAAATTCCGTATCCGCATAAGACGACGAGAGCACCGAGGTGATCTTGGAGGAAAGGGGGTTTGCAGTTTTGGCCGCTGGTGCCGCTGGTGCCGCCGATGCCGCGGTGCCCTGCGGCGGCAGGGGCCCACTGCTGGAAGTCATTGTGGGTTGTTGTGTGTACAGACAGAAGGCATCAGTTTTGCGTCATTGGGGTTTCCATTCTTTCGTCCATCTCCTGGCGGGGTGAAGGTCTGGTTTGGGTGGTTGGGTGTTTAGTTAGGGGTCAATCAATACCTGGTGTTACCGTACGCAGGCCAGTTCATCTTGGCAAAGAGCCCCAGAAAGTGGGACAAGGATGAGGTGCTGGGGGGCGATAACAGATAACAGTCTTGGCAGGTCCCACAGCCACACACCGCCTACCGAAAGCAGCGCTAGCGTTTGCTGCGAAAGCTCAGGCCCCCGCGTCATCCCAGCACAGTCACCTGGACCAGGCGCTGCGCACGGTGTGCTTCAAGGCAGCCAACACCAGCTGCCAGCATCCCCGAAATGCACCTTGTTTCCACCGAGCAGTCTGCCAAATGGCAGCACACCTCCTGATCAAAAGCCCTCGCCATCATCAACAACAGTCGCGTGACCCCACCGCACTGGCTTCCGAGATAACGTCTGCCATCCTCCAGTAATTCCGTCCCGCATTCGTTATTCAACCCCATTCCCAAGCCTGTCCCTGAGTGGCCAACCAACAAACACACAGCGCATCCCCGGCTTGGTTCTCGACATCCTTACAGTATCTTCGATGGGACCAAACACCTCGAACAGAGCCACACCCTGAGGTCAGCTTGTCATGGCGTCCAACCCATTTTCGAAGCTTGTCCCGACTGCACAAGGCCGCTCGTTTTACGAAGACCTCCGACGTCGTGACGAGGACACCGAAGACCGGGCTGGTTTGCTGGACGAAGAGAACCTGAACCACAACTTCCACGATTACGATCTGGAGCATGCCGAGGGCCTCGGGGTTGAAGACAGCCGCGCCACGCTGGGCGGTGCGGCCAGCCCGGCTTCGAAAGGCCGCGGGCGCCCTGGGGGAAGCCGGCGGCAGAGGAATGTCCAGCCTGCATGGGTACAGCACGATGATGACGGGGACAACGACGTTCCCGCCTCGCTGCTCGTAGAACGCCACGGAGGAGATACGGGGAACACACCAGGGCCGTCAAGTAGGGGCAAGACAGGGAAGCAACCTGCTGCTATCCCGGGATCCTCGGCGGCGCGCGCGCAGTGGGAGACGGCTCAGGCCCAGCAGAGGCTGCACAACGACCACGATTTTGCACCATCCAGGTCCGGAAACGGTCTACCGCACTCACTTTTCACCGGTGTGGTGGCGGGCAGCGCCAAGAAGAAGGCCGAATGGAGATGGGCTAATGTCTCGAATCTCGACAACTTCATCAAGGACGTCTACGACTACTATCTGGGAAACGGCATGTGGTGCATCATGGTTGAGCGGGGCCTCCATCTCGTGTAAGTTGCCATGATCAGACCTACGCTTCGCAGCAGGATCCGATGCTAACTAGGTTTTGCGCAGCAACGTTGCCTTTGTCGCACTGCTTTTGACGTTTCTCTCCCAATGTGTGGACTACAGCAAGCTCCGCGGCAGCCAGAAACTCTCCCAGATCGTCATCCCGCAGTGCACCAAGAACATGTCGGGCTTGTGGAACATTGGCCTGTGGATGTTTGCCTTCTACTTCATCTGGAAGTCGATCCAATACCTCCTGGACGTCAGGCGCCTGCTCAACGTCCGCGACTTCTACCTCTACCTCCTCAATATCCCCGACCAGGACATGCAAACGATCACGTGGCAGGAGGTCGTCGCCCGCGTCATGGCACTGAGAGATCAAAACCCCAAGACGGCGACGACGCTGACTCCGGCACAGCGCCGCTGGCTCGGCAGCCAGTCCAAGGAGAGGCTCGACGCATCGGACATTGCCAATCGCCTCATGAGGCGCGAGAACTACTTGATTGCGCTGTTCAACAAGGATCTGCTCAATTTGACGATCCCCCTGCCCTTTTTGCAGAAACAACAGCTCTTCTCTCGCACCATGGAGTGGATGCTGACATTCAGCATCCTCGACTTTGTTTTTGACGAAAGGGGCCAAGTCAACCAAGAATTTCTACGATCAGAGCGCCGAGGCGAGTTGAGTCTCAAGTTACGTGGCAGATTTATCTTTGCCGGCGTTATGATTCTTATCCTCTCGCCTTTTGTGGCCGGCTACTTGGTTATTGTCTACTTTCTGATGTACTTCCATGTATGTGGATCCGCCTCACCCCTGAACCATCTTCCCCCGTGGTATTTGACAATGTGTTGTAGGAAATCCAAAAGAATCCCTCCGTCTTATCCTCGCGGACGTACACTCCCCTCGCGGAGTGGAAGTTTCGAGAGTTCAACGAGTTGCCTCATCTCTTTCGGAAACGGCTCGACATGTCCCACCCATTCGCGAGCCACTACATCGACCAGTTCCCCAAGGCCAAGACGGAAATGTTTGCCCGAACAGTGGCCTTTATTTCCGGCGCTCTCGCCACCGTCCTGGCCGTGGCGACAGTGGTAGACCCGGAGCTCTTTCTGGCCTTCGAAATCACGCCTGACCGGACGGTTCTGTTTTACACGGCCGTTTTCGGAAGTGTATGGGCGTTTGCCCGGGGCAGCATATCCGCCGAGAACTCGGTTTTTGACCCGGAGTACGCCATGCGCAACGTGATTCAGTACACGCGGTTCGAGCCGGACCATTGGAAGGAGAGGCTTCACAGCTTCGACGTGAAGCAGGAGTTTTCGGAACTGTACAAGGTCAAGGTAGTCATCTTCGTCGAAGAAATTCTCAGCATCTTGACCACCCCCTTGGTCTTGTTCTCCAGTCTGCCGAAATCAAGCGACCAGATCATCGACTTCTTCCGCGAATTCACCATTCACGTTGATGGGCTCGGCTATGTCTGCTCGTTTGCCGAGTTTGACTTTAAGAAGGGCGTTGGCAACGGCGGAGGGAACAACGACGGGGACGTTCGGGACGATTACTATTCGGCAAAGCACGGCAAGATGGAGGCATCTTACTACGGCTTCATGGGCAACTACGGGAACTTTGCGCTCAACCCCAAGACCGGCGCAGCGTCCTATCTCCCGCCTGGCGTCCGGAATCAGTTCCACCCCCCGCCGGCTTGGCCAAGCATGAACCCGGGGTTACCCGCCGCCGACTTGCAGTCCTCGCGGCTGGGCCGAGAGCGAGCGAAGACTCCTCGCCACGGCCCTACCATCCCTCAACCGTCGCCCATGGCGTCCATGCTGCTTGATCCCCACCACCACCCGTCCAGCCTCGCGCTCCCAGGCAGGGCAACACACACGCAGCGCCAGCAACGTGGTGGTTACCAGGGGGTCATCGAGGAAGGGCTGGAGGATGACAGCGTGAGCGATGTTGGGAGGCGGCCCGATGAGGAGGCGTACGAGAGCGGGGGCGCGCTCGACGAGTCGGCGTGGCAAACATCGCCGGCGAGGACGATGACGAGGGAAAGCAGCGGGGCAGAAGGGCATGGGCCGCCGGATGCCGGGGTTGTTCACATGATTTATCAGTTCAACCAGGCGCAGCTGAACCGCAGGCCCGGCGGGGTGAGGTGACGGGCTGGGGGCAGGCTCGCAGAGGAACTGGCTGTATCGAGCACGGGTATTTACAAGGTTTTGCATGCAGAAATTGGTCAGCGGGATGGCGTTGGCAGAGTGGTTTCAAGGAGTTTTTGTTTTTGGTCAGTTCGGGAGGGACCAGGGCATGTGGCAGCGTCAGGTGGTCATGGCGGATATGCGGAGGTTCAGGAAACGATGTCTTTCCCACCTCTCCTTCTTATGTCTTTGCACCGACGCACGGGCTTTCAGTGATGATGTTGGTGCTTGGCGGAGAAGACAAAACGCCCAGAGTCACAGCCCCGGTCCAACAGCCACTTGGCGACATTGTATGAGGAGAGAGTGCTGAGGTCGGACGCTGTTGGTCTTGGGCTAGATAGGAGGTAGGGAATTAATTCGGTGTTTGGTCAGGACGTCTCGTAACGCTGCCTGGTAAACCCACCGTGTTAAAACAATGAATGTGTCATTGAGCCATCAGATAACTAACCCCCAAGCAACGTGCTCTACATTTTATTCCCTCGCCGCCCGTCAGCCCTCGTGCCCGTGCCTCGGAGAAAGCATGCGCCAGCCACTTCGGGCCCGGCGGAGACCCGCCGCGGATCTGATAAGAAAAGCTGCAAGGATATTTTACCGAGGGAACTTGGCTGCATGGCGATGGATCTCCGGGCTGCGGCCCAGCTTAATTTTCTCACCAAAAGAGAGCCACTAACGAGTTGAGTTAGAGGCCGCTAAAGTCGTGTGCTGCGGGGTGTCCCAATGCCTGTGTCCCAATGCCTGCTGCCGCCCGCGCCCACCCCTGTTCGTGTCCGTCAACTGGCCTGTGGTGAGCGGGAG
This sequence comes from Staphylotrichum tortipilum, assembly GCA_033296695.1. Classification (NCBI taxonomy): domain Eukaryota; kingdom Fungi; phylum Ascomycota; class Sordariomycetes; order Sordariales; family Chaetomiaceae; genus Staphylotrichum; species Staphylotrichum tortipilum. Next base: position 49,005 of record MU855383.1, on the reverse strand, counting down.
GGGTATGCGAGGGAGGGGTGCGAGGGGGGGCGAGGGCGTCAATTCCCCGACCTCCGGGCCTCTGCGACAGCGACCGAAGCGGTCCCATTTTTTTTCTGGGCAGCCTTGGGCAAGCCGACAACGGTGGTCGAAAAATTCCGAGACGCCTTGGTTTGCCCATCATCATCACCACGCTCGCCTTCAACCACCATCAGCAACCCAGGGAGGACCGCCCGATTCTGCCCCTTCCCCTCTTCAGCGTGAGCAACGGCAGTACGCCATCATCGAACCCGCGTGCTAGGTAGGGCACTGCTGCTGGGAGCTTCCTGACCGCCCGGACGCTTGCGGTTAGCACTGACGGGCGTGGTGTTGTTTGCTGTTGCGGTGACAGGAACCCGAACAAGCTCCAGCCAGTCCCTCCTGCATTGCGTCGCCGCTGCTACGAGCGCAGTGCAGAGGCTTCCCTCCAGCGCACCGCCCACACACCCGCTCCCCAACAACCCCCCCAGTCTTCAATCTGGCTCTCGACGTAGGCGCGCCGGGAGCCGTGGCTTCCCCAATGGCTCAGCCAAATGCCGAGCCCGCGGAGGACTACGAGTACGTCGCCGACCTACCCTCTTGGTGGCCAGCCGAGGGATACATCGTGCAACCAGGGCACCGCGCGGGGTGCTGACGATATTGATCACAGTTATGAATCGCTCCCGCCCAACTTCTCGTTGCTGCAGAACATGGCTGCTGGTGCCTTCGCAGGCATCGCCGAGCACTGCGCAAGTAAGTCGCCCTCGCCCCCTCCCCCTCCCCCCTCCCCTTAGGCCCATCCGACGTCAACTACCACGGCCGGCCATGACTGGGTGCTAACCACCCGCGCAGTGTACCCTATCGACGCCATCAAGGTGAGCGCTTACTGCGTCCTCTCCACCACCACATTTTTCCCCGAACGATGTGACTGAGCAGCGCGGGGCTGACTGCTTACCTGGCCCGCAGACACGAATGCAGCTCCTCAACCCTGCCTCCTCGACCGTCGGCACCGGTGTCATCCAGGCCACATACCGGATGGCAAGCACCGAGGGGATTTTGAGTTTATGGCGTGGAATGTCTAGCGTGATAGTGGGGGCGGGTAAGTGCTTGCGCCCTGGTCTCTTTAGACACTCGGGGGATGCCGCGGGGCTCTCTGAGCTGACAACGGGATGTTTTAGGCCCTGCGCACGCCGTCTACTTCGCGACCTATGAGGCGGTCAAGCACGTCATGGGCGGGAACCAGGCCGGCGTCCACCATCCGCTGGCTGCCGCGACCAGCGGCGCTTGTGCCACGATTGCCAGCGATGCGCTGATGAACCCTTTTGACGGTACGTTGGTGATGACGACGACAACAACTACAACGCCGCCCCAACCTCGACCCTCCCCCCGTCCCAGGAGCACCTCGCTAATGTCCCCCGTACAGTCATCAAGCAAAGGATGCAGATCCAAAACTCGGCCAAGATTTACCGATCCATGTTCGACTGCGCCAAGTACGTGTACCGGAAGGAGGGTCTCGCCGCATTTTACGTCTCCTACCCGACGACCCTGTCCATGACAGTCCCCTTCACCGCGCTCCAGTTCCTCGCCTACGAGTCGATGTCGACCTCAATGAATCCGACCAAGAAGTACGATCCCCTGACGCACTGCTTGGCAGGCGCGGTGGCGGGCGGGTTTGCTGCGGCGCTCACGACCCCGATGGATGTGATCAAGACGATGCTGCAGACCCGCGGCAGCGCAGCGGATGCCGAGCTAAGGACAGTCAACGGGTTCATGGCCGGCTGCCGGTTATTGTACCAGAGGGAGGGTGCCCGCGGTTTCTTCAAGGGAGTGCGGCCAAGAGTGTTGACCACCATGCCCAGCACCGCCATCTGCTGGTCGGCCTATGAGGCGTCAAAGTGAGCCGTCCCAATGTCATAACGAACAGGGACCGGAGCAGACACTGACAGTTTGTGCGTTCGCAGGGCCTACTTTATCCACCACAACACCAAGGCGTCATGACCGAACCCCTAGAGCCGTGGAGTTTTAAATTTAACGAAAAGTGTGTACATACCCACGCTGCGGCCCGCTGGCGGGGCCACGGACCACGAGCTGACCCTCATCCAGCGATTTTCAACCAATAGTGGTTGGTCCATCTACCTACAAGAGGACAGAACAAATCGTCGTCACTTCGAGGGGAACCGGAGAAGGATGCAAGGCTACCTCTGGCCCCTCCATCGCCCGGGCAGCAAATTTACAATATGCCGGGCGGCTGTGCTGCAGCTCAGCACCGTGTACATAATCTCTTGTCGTCTGGCGCGAACTGTTTTTTAGAGTTTGAGAGGGGGGGGGGGGGGGGGGGGGGGGTTGAACCAATATGGAGACCATGAGTTGGGCTGCCCGGAGCGGCATGCTTACAAGTTTGATGAGCAGCATTTCTCCTGGTGGATGGGTCCATGAGTTCCGTGTGTGCGCGCCTCTCTCCATGACAGCTGCTACCCCGCCGCTGAGGTGGCTTGAAGCCTGTCAAGCGCTCGGATCCAGGCTCATGTCCGACCCGCGCTGGGCCGAAGAGGTGCGTCCGCTGTTACATTGGCTGGGGGGGCGCGGGCTGAGTGGCGGCTCAAACGTGGAGATGGTTCGCAGTCGGCGCGGGCGGGCGAAGGACATATGTCGATGTTTGAAAGGAGGCAAATAGCCGCGGCTGGGTGTGTTTGGACGTCTGGCTTGGTGTTTGTATGGGAGGCTTTGACTCTAGGCACTAAGACCAGACATTCATGATGAAAATAAAGTGTGTACAAGTTGAGAAACTTCTATACACACTTGCTCGCTTCCTCCCCACCAAAGAACCCAACCACGCCACCCTTGCCCGACTCAACGGATAATCCCTATAGACCAATGTTGTTATCTCGGAACCCTCAACCAGGCGTGCTTCCCCGACCGCATTAAACACCTAAACTCCCTCCCCTCCCCGATGCAAAAGAGAAACAAAATAGCGACGAGCAGGCTATTATTGCCCGAAGGGGAATCCAGACCCGCCCCCGCCCCACTTGAACTGGAACTGCTGGCCCCCGCCCCCGCCCTGATGGAACATGAACGGATGGCCGCCGGGCCCGCCGAACGGGTTCCCGCCGTACTGCTGCTGCTGCTCGTGCGAGTTGGGGTCGTCGCCGCGGTCGAAGCGCGCGCGCAGCTCCGGGTTGCTGAGGACCTCGTACGCCTCGTTGATGGACGCCATCTTCTTCTCGGCCTCCTCCTTGGTCAGGCCCTGCTTGGCCGCCTTGTCCGGGTGGTGCAGCTTGGACAGCTTGCGGTACGCTGACTTGATCTGGCGCTCGTCCGCGTCGTGCGCCACGCCCAGGACCTTGTAGTAGTCCTTTGTCTTGCTGCGCTTGAGGGCGACCTGCGCCTTTTGCAGGAGCGGGTTGACGATGTCCTCCTTGCTCGGGTGGGCCTCGGCGGCCTTGCGGAGCGTGTTGATGCCGGCTTCGAATTCCTCTGAGTCGATGAGGTGCTTGGCGCGGTAGAGCAGGCCATAGAAGGAGTTCTCGTCGTGCTCGAGCGACTCCTCGCAGTATTCCTTGGCCTTTTTGCTGTTTGACTGTTGCGGGGTGTCAGTCGGGGCGGTTGTGATGGGTATCCTGGGGACAAGCGAGCTTACCTCATAGTACGCCTGGCAGGCCATCGATACTAGCCTTGCAATCAACACATTCCCTGCCGCTTTGGGGATCGTACCGTCTTCCCTCAACACGTGGACCTGGTCCTTGACCTCCTTGATAAGGCCCTCGCCATCCCCTGAGGGGACAAGCTGCCGCACCGCCGTCATGTGCTGGTTCTTCTCGAGGGCCTTGGCAACCTTCTGGACCACCTTGTCGACCTGCTTCTCAATTTTAAACAAGCGCTTGCATTCCTTAGACTCGGGGTCCGAATGCAGGCACTTCCGTATGGATGCCATGCCCTCTTGCAACTCGCCCAACGCGTAGAATTGGATAGCCGAGATCTTGACGTGAGGTGATGTGTCGCCGGGCTTCATCTGGAGGATGTGCTGAAGGTCGCCGATGCCTCGCTCCATTGCGCCCCGCTCGAATGCGCACCTCGCACGCAGCTCGCGGAGCGCCAATGCGCGGTTGGCCACCAGGATGGCATCGTCGGCCTGCTTGACGCATTCCTCCCAGTTCTCCTCCTTGGCTGCCGCCTCGGCAAGCGTCGCCGCCCCCTTGGCCTCCTCGAGGCCCGCGAGCTCCTCCGTCTTTTTTGCCTCCTCGTAGTGTTCCTTCGCCGCGTCCCAGTCGCCAACGCGGGCCTTCAGCCTGCCCAGCTGGACATGCGCGCCCTCAAACCCAGGTTTGAGAGACAGCACCTTTTGAAAGTCTTCGGTCGCTTGTGATGTGCGCCCTAGCGAGAGATAGGTGGTTGCCCGCTTGAACAAGGTCAAGTAGTTGGTGGGGTCCTTGGAAATGGCGGCATCGTAGTAAACGAGGGCATCCCCAGTCTCGCCCTTGGAGAGGTGGCTCTGGGCCGCCGCCAGGAGTCTTGAGACGGGGGTGTCGGAGGGGATATCGGACGCTGACAGACATGCGACCAGCGAGGGAGTTGACAGGATGCTGGCGGCGAAAGCCAGAGTCGAAAGGCGGATCAGCATGTTTGCGGTGTCGTTCGCGCGCCCGCTCGAGCAAGTCAACAGCTGAGGCGAGAGGCGATCGCTCGGCAGTTGGTGATGTAGCAGCGCGTGCACCAACTTGTGCTGTGACGAAGGGGGAGCGCAGACAGTCCCGTGGTGGCAGGTAGGTCCAGTCTCCCCAAACTAAGCGTTGTGTTCGTGGGCGCAATGCCGTTGAACAAAGTTTGGAGTGGTCGAAGAATATGGGCCGAAGGGGAGGGAGAGGGCGACAGAGTTGTCCTCTGATGCTGTTTGTCCTCTCGCCTTCAGCAGCGCAATGTGGCCACTGCTGTTTTTGGCAACACTTCTGGTGCCTGGTTTCGATGCCAAGACAACCACTAGCGCACCCCTCACAGTGTGCATCACAGTACAGGCACTACCCGCCACCGCCATGTGGGGCGCCAGCCTGAAAGAGGAAGGGCTGGGGTGGAAGCCAGGAGGTGGGCTTGCAAGCGAATGGCAAAACTTTTGACCGCCTTCGGGACTGGTCCGAAAAAATATTATCGGATCGCGAGTCGCACCGCAGACAACAATATTCCCATACGGCCCCCCCAATTGACAACACGAGCGACGCTGCCAATTCTTTAAACCCCCGCCGTCAACACAGCTCCCACGGTGGAAGTCAATCGCAATGTCGTTTAGAGGAGCGCCCCGAGGCCGCGGCGGCGGTGGTGGTTTTGGTGGTCGTGGTGGTGGTGGCTTCGGTGGAGGTAAGAAGACACTTGGGTGGAGGAGCACCGAACCACGACGCATGCAGGGACTCGGGAGCTGACGGCGCAATCTGAAGGACGTGGTGGGTTCCAGCAACGCGACATGGGCCCTCCGGCCACCGTTCTCGAGATGGGCAAGTTCATCCACGCCTGCGAGGGCGAGATGGTGGTCGAATCCACCAACCCCAAGGTCCCTCACTTCAACGCGCCAATTTACCTCGAGAACAAGGTACGCCGCTTCCCCCAACTATCCATCCTTCCTTTTCCGCCGTCCCACCTCCCCAATCTTAGCCATCGCTCACACAAACCCTAGACAGCAGTGGGCAAAGTCGACGAGGTCCTCGGCCCGATTAACCAGGTCTACTTCACCATCAAGCCCTCCGAAGGCATCCAGGCGACCTCGTTCAAGTACGGTGACAAGTTCTTCATTGCCGGCGAGAAGCTACTCCCCCTCGAGAGGTTCCTCCCCAAGCCGAAGCCCCCTCCGGGCACCGTCAGCAAAGTCAAGAAGCCCAGCCGCGGTGGCGCGGGCGGCCGTGGTGGACGTGGTGGCCCCGGTGGTTTCTCGCGCGGAGGCCGGGGTGGCGGTGGCAGGGGAGGCTTTGGCGGGTCAAGAGGCGGCGGAGGTTTCGGGGGTGGCCGTGGGGGTGCGCCCCGGGGCGGAAGGGGCGGCTTCTCGCGGGGTGGCGGTCGGGGCGGTGGTGGCCGGGGCAGGTTCTAAACGGCCGTCTTCGGTACTCAACTTCCAACATTGGAGAGCGGCGCGAGCTTCGTCTCGCGACGGGGCGCCCGTTTCTTCTGAGAGAGAGCCAATCTCTGCATTCAGCGGGGCCACAATGTCAGGCCGGGGTTGTGTCATCGGGGCTTGGACTGGCTACAAAGGCGTTTTTGGGAGGGCTTTGGGTCTTTTGTTGTTGTACTTCATGGTGAAATTCGGACCAAATGTGCTTGTGTCAGCAGTGAGGCGAGCTCGAACGGTTGATAACGGTTCAGGTCGTCGGCGCATGCTCCAGCCCCTTTTTGGCCTGCCCTAGCCCAAGTGTTGAGATGCCACACCACGAGAACGGGCCCGTCGCCTACGTGGGATTGCTTCCCCATCGATGTCTGTCACAACGCCCGCAACACCAGCTCATACAGATTGACGATCTTCGGCAGTTGGCCTACGAGTTGTTCACATCACACCATACGTGCTGGCTGCTTATAACCGGCCAGGTCCAGCAAAACGAGGGACAACAACTGGAAATGATGTAAATTTGGTCCATCGCGAGGAAATGGCCCCCAGCAGGACGCCATATGTTCATGCCCCTGCTGAGCTACTGGGGAACTCGCCCGGGATATGGAGGTGCGAGATGGTCGGGATGCTATCCGTCCGGACCACTGCACCTGGCCAGGCCGGCACCTCGTCCCTGGCTGCTCCGCCACTTAACCCCCCTACACTTTCCTGGTTGGACGGCGTCCTGGGCCCGGTCCCGATTGAACTACGGCTGCCGTTTATCGTTGCGATGCTCTCGGAACCGTAGACCTCGCGTCCGGCACCGTCTTGAGACGTCGAGATCTGTTGATGCTGCTGCTTGGAGATTGGGAGATGGATGGGGACCGGCTCAGCCCACGTCGGCCCGTCAGTTTCCCCGTCAACCACGGACGTGCTTCGTCGGGCAGAGGTAGAACCGTCGCCTGGCTTGGTATCACTCGAACTCCGGCCCGGGACCACAGCAACAACAACCGGATTTGGGCGCTGGCCGCCAGAAAGACCGTCTGTGGAGGTTCCGCGTTGGAGGCCAACATGCTCATAATCTCGTGGCCGGTGCCCAAAGTCGCCTCCAGCAGGAACGGCTGTGACAAAGGGATCCAGGTTGTTGAGGCTTTCTCCGTATCCGGAGCTCACACTAAGGGGCGAGACAGGGACCTGTAAGCCTCTTTGCGCGTTCACCTGGAGGTCCGATGGAAAACGCCCACCTGAGGGACGTCGCGCGAGGCCGTCTTGTCTGGGTTGCTGGTTGACTGCCGTCACGGTGGCCGTGAACGGGGGTTCTTCCTCATCGTCGACTCCGTCGCTGCTGACGGATGATCTCTGCGAAGACCGACTGATGCTCCGACTGTTGGCTCGCACGAGGTTGTTGCGCTCCTCTGGTGTCTGCTCCGTCAGGGTTTTAATGTCGTCGTACCACGCCATCATGGTGTCATGGCTTTCGGCTCGGAAAACCCAGTTGTGGCCGCGGTGCATTGATCCGGTTTGCCGGCCCTTGAGGACAAATTTGTTGGACGAGCTGTCCTGGCCCGAGTGGGATCCCAATTTCTGCTCCGGGAGATAGAGCGACATGACTGGCGCCTGGGTCTTATCCGCTGACTTGTACTCATGAAGATGAGTGGGTGAAAGGACATACCTAAACGCAGCATTAGCCATGTCCGCCACGCTTACGACAAGGTGAGCGAGGTAGGTTGCAGAAAAACTCACCATCCCGGAGTGTAGCTTTTCAAGTACTTGCTCTTGCGCTCCAGGAGGCCCGCCCGGATCTCCTGGCACGCGTAGTGATCGCGGCCTGGGTAATGGATCGACTCGGCGGACCGCATGGGGAGAGCAGGGTCCACGAAGCGCTCATCCCGCTGGATGAATGACACCCATTCTCTGTCCTTCGGCATGGGGATTGGGCCGGTGCGGAGCTCCTCGATGGTGTTGTAGGCTGCGTCCGCTTCCCTCTTGAGGATCCCTGCGTAGGCGTTGTAGGCCTTTTGGATCTCGCCCACGACAATGGACTCAAGCTCTTTTCCTGAATTCTCCAAATTCAGGTACGCCTGTCGATGGTCAGTTGGCAATGCAAGTAGTCGTATCAGAAGTTGGTCGGCGCCGGCGTACCTGATGCAGGTAATTCTCCTCGTCAATCTGCCTTTCGAGCTGCCGATCCACGGCGAGCCTCAAAAGATAAGGGTCTTGTTTCCCGATGGTCAGGGAAGTATCGAGCTCGGTCTGGCCGAGGGCCTCTTGCAGCTGGTTCACGGCTCTACGTGTGCCGTCCATCTCCTTCTCGACCAAGTTCTTGAAGTCTCCTGAGAGGTTCTTGATCTCCTTGATCTTCTGGTGGAGATCACCTCGCAACCCGGTCAGGGCCAAAATGACATCCTCCTCAATTTCTTTGGCCTTGTTCGCATCCGCAATTGCCTGCTTGTTGTGGCTTCTCAGCATATGCAGCGCATCGTCAAGGCCGCCAGACGCGAGGAAGCCGGGCGGGGTGGCGGTATTGTTCAGCACGTTTGCGACTTTTAGAAGCGATTTAGCCCGGTGCTCGTAGTGTGTCTGTATCTCCCTGAAGTATGCAATCAGGTCCTTGAGGATCTTGCGCCAAGCTGCCCGTGGCGCGCATGTCAGCTCAAAACCGCCAGCGTCAAACACACAAAGATATGTGGCGAACATGACGAACCTTGGAAGCGGTTAGCGAGAACCTCGGTCGGGTTGGTCGCGGTGGGCACTGGGCAGTAAAAGGCGCTGTGCATCTCGTCTTGGTCTGACGACGATTGAAGCGCGAGACTCCTGACGCTCCCAGCGTTCATGCTCCTGCGGCTGCCGCTCCGCTTCAAACTCGCGCTCCTCCGAAGAGACGCCTTCTTCTTGAGTGTGTTCCCACGGGACAGTGACACTGACGCATCCCCTGTAATACCGCCCCCATTCCCAGAGTAGGAGATTGGGCGCTGCAAGGTGCTGGGCCCTGCGCCGTCGCTGATGACGCTTCCGCGCTGGCTAGCATCCCACTCCTCGTTGAACCTAGCCGGGCGGGTGGCGGCCGGCGCAACTAGGTGGTTTCCATAGTCGCCTTGAGAGCCCGAATGGGGGTTGGGTGGTGTATCGGTATCGGTGGTGCTGAGGTGATATAGCTGCTGGGCTTGTTGAGGGGGGGAATAGGCCGTCCCATCGTGCCCGTTGGCCTGGGGCGTCGCGCTGAGGGGAGCAGCGAGTGCGATCTTAGCGGTCGACATGATCGGTGATGGCGCTGGCGCAGTGCACGGATGACATCTGGGTTATGGTTCACCCTGACTCGCTTGGCCAGAGTGTCAGCTTGCGATGTCGGATTGGATCGCCGCCGGGGTGCAGCTTCGCAAGACTGGGCCTGGACGGTACGCACTGTGTCCCTGACGATCGTGGCGATTTCCTGCCGACATGCCGCCGTGAGCGCCGCGATCGTGTTGCTGTTAAGAAGCCAGCCTCACAGGAAACAGGGTGTTACCGGCTGGTGGAGGAGGCAATTGGAAGGACAGGTGGGACTAAGAGATGGGATGGGCTGCGCGGCGGTGGTGATGTCGCTGTTGGGCCTCTCCTTGGCGGTTACTCCGTTTCTGGCAAGCAGCTGAAGCAGGCCCCACAGCGCCGAAGCAGGGTCGTGCTTGGCGGGGGCGCACACACAGGCGGGCTGTGCCTCGTCGTCACCAAAAAACGGATGTGATCCCCAAACAAGCCGGCGCCCGGTTCGATACTTGGGAGAGACGGAGCTTGCAATAGATAAAGTTTGGCAACAATCCCGAGGCTATTTTCAGAGAAGAGAAGAAGAAATATACAGGACAGGCAGGTAGTCGACCTGGGTGAATTACGAGCAGCGGAAGACTTGCCCTTTGAGAGCTCATCCACAGCACATGGGCACGTACAACACAAATGACGTATGACGTGTCCTGGACCCTCCTTTTTGGACCCCGGGTTGGCTGGAGCGACTCGAATGAGGTCGGGGGTTCAGCGTACCGCCAGTTCGTTTACTTGGCGAGAGGTGCTTGGTCTGCTCTCTCCGCCTCACACAACAGGTACAAGTCCTCATCAGGTCTCGGCAAGCAGCGTGGTGAAATATCACAGAAGACAATAACGTCAGGGGAAATAGCGATGAAAAGAAAAGAGACGGAAAGCAGGGCAGGCTTAGCAAAAAGCATTAATGTTTGCTCCTCGAGAGGTGTCGGGGTGCATGTATAAAATACAAGATACTCTACAAACAGAACAAGACAACACACCGGAATTGCCCTACAACGCCAGGCTAGGTCAAAACACTGACACGACACACCCTCTATACAAGCACTGGCTGCTCGCGGCCCTCATGATACGAATCGCCGCCGCCGAGAAAGACGGGCAAGACGGTCCGCGCCCCGCTTCCCCTTGCCCTTCCCGTTTCCCCTTGCCCCTCCATTCCCAGCTCGCGGTGTCTCTTCCGGGGCCTCGTTAGAAGCAGTCTCAGTCGGTGTACCCTCTCCTTCACCGTCGTCGTCGTTGTTGTTGTTGTTGTTGTTTCCACCACCCCCGTTGTTGTTGTTCCCTCCACCGCCGTTGTTCCCTCCGCCGTTGTT
>MU855383.1:0-29152 GCA_033296695.1 Staphylotrichum tortipilum | reverse complement strand
AACGTCTACCTTGTGGACATTAGGTAGGCACACGCATACCTAGCGCCAGGGTTTGAAATCCATGTCCTGAGTGAGTGAGTCAACAACTCACCCACCGGATTGGGCTTCCTGTGGCGTTCAACTCCCACACCTTTTCTGACACGGCGGTACGCCTCCCACCACAGCTGCCAGGAGAAGGACGACCAGACGACTGACTTCGGCCCCAACAATGCCCGGTTTCGATCTCGGGGAGTCAATCCCCCCGCACACAGCCCATGTAAGTAAGCCAGGACACCTGCCGGAACCTGCGCTGGAACTTCCCTCGCTGCCCATATGGCAGGCACGAGGCTAATCCGCATTGCCCAGGCTGTGAGTGTCTCGCTGCCGACATGGAAGTCGAATATTGGCTATGAGGAAGGCGAAGACTGGGTTATTGGCCGTATGGCCACTGGATACCCCCGGTGTGTACTCTCTGTAACTCTTTTGGGGGATCCTCAATACGAACTGACACTCTCGTCAGCTTCTTCATTCACCGGAGCATCCAGGCCTTCGCCGCCGACATTGTGGCCAGGTTTGGGAGCAAGAACGCCAAGGCCTTTCTGTTCCCAACCCGCCAGATCGCGGCCCGTTGTGTATCCTTTGTTAGGGCTCGCGCCCCTCCCGCCGTCGCTGCCTCGCTTGAAACCGTGACCCTTGTCCTAGACACGACGAAGCAAGTTTCCGAGGCCCTTGCATCGCTCTCCCCTGTTATTTCCGCCGTCCTCTGCTCCCAGGAAGCCTTCCCCTTCCTCAAGCAGTACTGGCAGCACTCGGGGGATGGTGTGTCTAGCCGTCGGGCCGAGTTCTGTCACAGCCTCTTTCAGGACGGACTTCTTTGCTTGGAAGATGGGGGCGCAACGCAGCCCCCCACGAGCCCCAAGCCGTGCAGAGGCCCCAGACGCTATCAGCGGGGGTCGTCGATCGATATAACCAAGACAACGCCGTCCCCCAAGCCTGCGGCAGGTCGAGACTCGGGACCCGGGCCCGACGTGCAGGAGACATCACGCTTCCTCGAGGAGCGCTTCGGCAGGAACCTCGATGTGTCCTTTATTCAGCCCGCCCGATCTGCCATCAAGCGGCGGATCGCGGGCTCCCTGCGCAGCGACAGCGAGCTCACCACCACCCCTCCGCCTGAAAATGAGATGGCATCCAACTCGCGCGGCGTTGTCAATCTCAGGGAGGAGGATGTTTACCTCTTCCCGTGCGGCATGAGTGCCATATTCAATTCTCACCGCGCGCTTCTCGGCGCACGTGGCAACATGAAAAGTATCGAGTTTGGCTTTGCCTACGTCGACACGCTCAAGATCCTGGAGAAGTTCGGTCCCGGCGTGGTCTTCTACGGACACGCCTCCGAGTCGGACCTCGACGACCTCGAGAAGGACCTCGAAGGTGGCAAGCGTTTCCTCGCCCTCTTCTGCGAATTCCCCAGCAACCCTCTCCTGTCCTGCCCGAACCTGGCCCGCATCCGGCAGCTCGCCGACAAGTACGATTTCGCAGTCGTGGTGGACGAGACCATCGGAACCTTCGCCAACGTCAACGTCCTGCCCTTTGCGGACATCGTCGCCAGCAGCCTGACCAAGATCTTCTCGGGTGACTGCAACGTCATGGGCGGCAGCGCCATCTTCAACCCCAACGGTCGGTACTACGAGGCGCTCAAGCGATGGGCAAGCACCGAGTACGAGGACACGTACTGGCCTGAAGACGTCATTTTCCTTGAACGCAACAGCCGAGATTTTGTGTCGCGCATCGACCGCATCAATGCCAATGCCGAAGCCATCTGCGACGTGCTCCGGCAATGCCCGCTGGTCAAGAGCGTATTCTACCCGAAGTACAACGAGTCCAGGACCAACTACGAGGCGTGCCAGCTGCCCGGTGGCGGGTACGGCGGCCTCCTGTCCGTCGTTTTCCGGAGTCGGGAACAGGCCGTCGCCTTCTACGACGCTGTCGACACGGCCAAGGGGCCCAGCCTGGGCACCAATTTCACCCTCACTTCGCCCTACGTGTTGTTGGCACACTACCAGGAGCTCGACTGGGCCGAAGAGTTCGGCGTGGAACGTGACCTCATCCGCATCAGCGTCGGCCTCGAGGAGACGGAGCACATTGTGAACGTGTTCAAGGCCGCACTGAGGGTGGCGGAGGAAGGCACCGGGTCCCAGCAATAGTGCAGCGCTGTTCTGAGTGGTTGGAATTAAATATTAACATTACGTCTCTCCGCTCGTGGTATCCTAATTGTGTTCATGTCTCTCACGTCTGACCGTGCTGGCATGAAACGCTGGCGAGGAAGAAAACCACCACGCTGGTCTCACATCACCAGACACTTCGGCGGCTCCTCGCCCACGTAAACGTCTCCCAGCAACTCCCTGCGACGCTCGAGTTCGTTATAGGCCTGCTTCTCCTTGGTTTCCTTGGGAAACCACTGTTCGAGGTGTCGCACAAGCTTTTCGTCGATATGGGCTGCAGGACGTGCGTGAGCGGAGTATGACAATAAAACCAGGTGTGACGGCGCTTACTCTCGTTGGCATTCTGAACCACGTCGGCTCGGCACAGCGGGCAGTATCGCTTGTTCTGGTTCTGCATCTTGATCATACACCGGATGCAGAAGAGATGGCTACAGTCCAGCCGGATTGGTAGCCAGCAGAGGCAGAGGCCTGGGCCGGGGTTAGCTAGGAACGCTGGGGAAAGTGTTGGCCGAAAGGGAGATATGAGCAGCGCGGACGGAGGGAGGGCGGCCTCCGAGGAGGAATTGGAGAGGGGGAGCTGCAGTCGTATCTCATCCCATGGCCACTTGCAAGCACAACTGTGGGCGGGATACTCACAGATCGTGCAGGTGTAATCCACAATTTGTGGGACCACATTGACCACTTCGCGAGCGAGCTGGGAGCAGATATCTTTGGAGATGGCCTCAGAGATGAAATGGGCCGAGTACATGGCCTTTGGGAAGGTCGACTTTACCCCGAGGGAAGTTCGCTTGTCAAATTCTGAGTAATGGGTCAGCCCAGAGAGGGAGGACAAGGGGGGGGAGGCCAGCAGCGCTCGGGTCGCCCACTCTTGATGATCTTGGTGATGGCGGTTTGGTTCAGTTCTTGAAACTGCAGATTCTGCAGCAACGTCGCATTCAGGGTCAGGAACTGCGTGTAAGCGGCAGCGCTGGACGCGATCTTGAACTTCTGGGGCAGCTGGCGCTTGTTGACCTCGTCTTGAAACCAGACAAGTTGCTTCTGTGCCTTGTCGCTCTTGCGCAACCCCCCGGCGGCTTCATTGGTGGAGAAAAACACTTGGGCAGCGAGGTAGAGTTCGAAGATCTCGCGCCAGCGGTAGAGATCCGACTTGGAGAATTTGACGAGCCCCTTGCGAGGCTTGGCCACTTCTGCGATTTCAGCACCAAGGACGCGGATCCTGTCGTTCATCGACTGCCTCTCTTCGTCCTGGAGAGAATCGAGCTCAGTGACATCCGTCTGCAAGAGGCTGAAAAACCGGCCGTCCGAATTGAGCGGGATCTTGACCCACTCGTCGTCGTCTGGAGCCCGATGGTCATCGTCGCAGTCGTGCGGGCTAGTGCAGCCGCTGTCGCCGCCCAACGCCGGGGAAGTCGGCTCTGAGAGAGCACCGAGGTCCAGACAGGGTCCCGCAGTGAGTGCCGGACTGGGTTCGCGGCCGGGCTCCACGGCGAGTTCCGGCGTAGTGCCACCCGGGCTCGGGCGCACAACCAGCTTCGGCCGTAGGAGGTGGGAAGCGTCGGTCTCAAGGCGGTATTCGGCGTTGTGGTCCGCGAGCAGTTGGTGGATGGTGTCCGGGTCGTAGCCTGTTTTGATGAGTTCCTCCCGGACCTTGCCCAGCAGTTTCTTGAGCTGTCTGTATGGGATAGCCTTCTCCACCCAGTGCCGCGGATAGCTTTCGGCCGCCAGGGCCTCCTGGAACGCGTGGCCGAACTTCATGGTAGCAGCAGTAGCAGCGGGAACACGAACGACCGGACGAGGACGGGCACCGAAACAAGCCTGCGCATGGCGGGGAGCGAGTCCGTGGACATGCCAACCACCGGCCTAGGGAGGGATAGTGGTTTGCAGGTACGAGATGATCCTGACCAAAACAACCACGAGGCGCCCTCCTCCGAATTTCGCGGTCTGGCGGTCCTCTGAGAATAAATAGCTCAGGGAGAGGGAAGGAGGGAGTCGGGAGTTGGGCCCTCTCAAGGCTTTCCGCTGTCCTGCGCGCTAACGATGGTGTGGTTAGAGGGCCAGAAACTTTTCTTACCTAACCGTTACCAAGTTAAGCACCTCCGGCCCACCCTGTCAACAGGGAGCGCCCGCCATGCTAGTTACCTATTGCTACATACAAACTCGAGAGGCCCCCCGCAGACGCCGCTCTCGTCCCGCTCTGGACGAGAAGGAGGCTCGGCCACCTGCTCTCCAGCTGTGATACTTAGCTTGCCCCAGAGAAGCAGGGCGCGCGGGAGCAGGCAAATCCAGTGCAGTCGCGTGACGTTTTGCCGAGTTTGGTCATGCACTTGCATGGTGGCGAATCGCATGGCAAGGGCTGGAAAGGCGATCCTTCTGCCGGCAAGGAATAAATTACAGAACTGTGTACATGTGTTCCGTACAACCGCCTGTACGGAGTCTTATTTACTGGGTATTCCGTCTTTATTGAGGTTCCCCAGCTCGAACGAACGGCCGCCGCCTCGCCCCTCGCCCCTTGCTCCACTATTTGGGCGGCCCCGTGGCCCCGCCCCCACCACAATTTTCGCCCAAGGATTGCGGTCATCGCAGCGGTGTTCTGGGAGACTCTTGTCGAGGTGGCGCCTGGGGGACCGCCAAACCTGGTTCTGCAGTTCGACGGCCCTTCGCGATCTCACACGGTGAGGCAATAGAGAGATGGGAGCTGAGCAGTCCGCTCCTCGAGGCAGCGCTGGCCAGGCCGTAGGAACACGCAAGACGTGCTATTACGAACTCCTTGGCGTTGCCCGAGATGCGCCCGATGAAGAGTGAGTTTGCATTGCTTGCGCGTTGCGATGATCCGCAGTTGTTAAAGGCCGCGAAACTAACCTTGCCAGGATCCGTCGGGCCTACAAGAGGAAAGCCCTCGAGCTGCACCCTGACCGAAACCTCAACGACACCGAGAACGCAACAAGACGATTCGCCGAGGTGCAAACCGCCTATGAAGTCATTTCGGACCCCCAGGAGCGTGCTTGGTACGACACCCACCGTGATGCCATCCTCAGCGGCGAGGACGATGTCACCGGCACCGAGCCCGCCGCCGACCGGTCTGGCAGTGGCCATACCTCAGCCAACGCTATCTTCGCCCTGATGAGCCGGTTCAATTCCAGTGTTCCCATGGACGACAGCCCGCGAGGCTTCTTTGGAATCCTGGGAGAGTTTTTTGATCAACTAGCTGCCGAGGAGACCGCTGCATGCCAATGGGCTGGCATCCCGTCGACCGAGTACCCGCCCTTTGGCCGGGCAAAGGATGACTATGCCGAGGTGGCAAAGAAGTTTTATACCACATGGTCGGGCTTTTCAACCAAGAAGACGTTCAGTTGGAGGGACAAGTACCGGCTGCAGGAAGCGCCCGACCGTCGAATCCGCCGCCTAATGGAGAAAGAGAACAAGAAATTTCGCGACGAAGGCATCCGAGAGTTCAACGATGCCGTCCTGTCTCTGGTTGCTTTCGTCAAGAAGCGGGATCCCCGATATGTGCCCAACACACAGTCCGAGGCCGAAAGGCAGCAAGTCCTGCGGAACTCCGCCACAGCCCAGGCAGCACGGTCAAGGGCCGCGAATCAAGAGAAGCTGGCCGACTATGTGGTGCCCGAGTGGGCGCGGTCGCGAGACCAGGAAGAACACAATAACGAGTTTTCGATATCGGAGGAGGAGGATGAAGTGGAGCATATCGAGTGTGTCGTGTGCAACAAAATCTTCAAGAGCGAGAAGCAGTTTGAAGCTCACGAGAAGAGCAAGAAGCACATCAAGGCGGTCCAGCAACTGAGGCGCCAAATGCGAAAAGAAAATGCCAATTTCGATCTGGAAGGATCAGAGCCCGGCTTCTCGACACCACCAACTGACCGTCAGGGGCTTGAGGAGGAGAACGACGACACCCATGAGGGCGTGGACGGCGTCCATAATCAAGATAGCCAGGGGGAGGCCCAAATGACAACCAGGGGATCGGGCCCTCAACAAGGCACGCCGTCACATTCAGACACCGAGGACGACGAGTACGCGCCACGGTCGACCGTTGAGGGTCGCATCCTTAACGGAGCGCCCGCAAAGAGGGTGACAGAGGGAGACGAGGAACCGAGCACGGCGAACTCTGTAGCTGCCAGCTTAGATGATTTGAACTTGGAGAGCAACAAGGCTGAAGGCAAGAGGATTGGCAAAGCCAAGCAAAAGCGGGAGAAGAAGGCTGCCCGCCAGGCCGCAGAAGCGGAGATATCCAATTCCGTGAGTATCTCTCAGACCCCCCCAAGTTTACCAGATCATTCTAACACAGACCCGGTTTTTCGGGCAACAGCACAAATGCGCCGTGTGCAACGAGACCTTCCCGTCCCGCTCCAAGCTCTTCGACCATATCAAGGACCTCGACCACGCCGCTCCCGTTCCCGTCTCCCAAGCCAAGGGGGGGAAGAAGAAGCGGCGCTGATGAATCGGCTGGGCGATCGGAACCGAGAAGTTGGCGGAAGCCAAGGGGTTCGGTTGATTCGCATGCATTTCGTGACCACGGTCACACGATGGTATCGCGGATGCCGCCCGATACCTGCCCACCATGCACAGGGACGAACTCCGCACTCCAGTCTCCAACTCCATGAACGCCCGACAAGACACAAAAGAAGGCTCATGCGCCGAAGATCCGATACAGCCGGTTATCCATGCATGCCCCTGACAATAATCATGCGTCAAGCAAAATGTCCGAATCGTCGTCATCGTCGTCACTGAGAGTCTCAACTTCGTCGATGGCCCCAGGCCGACCGGAACCTGTACCCAGCACCGGGTCATGGGGCGAGACCGTGATGAAGGACTTCCCTTGCACATGCTTCACCGCGCTCTTCCACGTGTCCCAGTCGTCCTCATCGTTGATCAGGAAGCCGATCAACATGCTGGGGTCCATATCCTCGACGTGGAGCTGGCGCAGGCGACGGGTATGACAAGAATCGAGGTCCTCGGATGTATAGTCCTTGGGGTTTTCGTGGTATGGAAGCTTCGGCCTGGGATGGTGCGGGTCCAGGTAGAATAACCACTGTCCCTGGACGCCAATGAAGTAGTGGGATGAAGAAGGCCGACCGCTGGGAGAGACTTTGTCAGCGAATAGACATGGACGCCAACAACCATCGCCAGGAGCCACCATCACTCACCCTGCAATGCCGATGGATTGTTCCATCTGCAATGTGGAGATCAGGGCCTCTTCGTACACCGGGTTGATCTTGTCGATGCCCAGCCTGGTGCAGACCAGGATCAGGGTAGGATGGAATGTCTGGCCGTCGGGTCTTGCAATAGCCAGGAAGCTGTCTTCATAAACGTCAGGAAGATCTCCGGTGGAGTATATTCGTAACGAGTCCTCGTTCTTGTTCACCAACGCTCTGCACAATGTCAGCGATAATACAACCCCCCCTCTGTGTTCCCAGACGGCTCAGTGCTGTGTCACATACTGGATGCAGCGCGCTGTAGCCGACGGCCCAAACCATTCCCCCGGGTATTTCCCACATGCAGCTGCCCCGTGGTTGACGAAATTGTGGAGGGAGTACGGGGCTCGAGTATCGTCGGAAAACAACGGCAGGATCTGGCGCTCGGCATTGGGGTCCGTGGCTCGTCGCCAATCTGCCAGCGCACCAGTCAGTAAAACTATCGAGGAATAGCCGCTGGGAGACATACCGCGACCAAACCGGGACACCAGTAGAGCGTTGGCCAGTAGGCTTTGACCAGACCTAATCATGCATCCCCAGCCCGTATCTGACGAGAATCCTGTCTGGTCCCCAAAGGATGTCTTGAGCCGCATGGCAAACGACAGCGCTGAGCTCGCTTTTGGATCGGTGGACCTGGGAATCAACTCGAACTCGGTCCGATAAGTCATCCAGACCCGTGACTCGAAATCATCCAAGAATGCGGGCGGCCAGCCGTTGTCTTGTTCCGGCTCCTCGTACGCGAGCGATGAATCGAAGCTGCTAGCGACTGAATCGGGCGGCGTCTCGAGCCCTTGGTGATTGACAACACCCGGCTCCGGCACTGTTGTCGATTTTGCCGTTCCTTCAGCGGCACCATCGATGGCACTGTCGACTGGAGGGCTGCTCCAGATGAAGGGCGACTGCGGCTCGGACGACGTCCTCGCACCGAGCGTGTATGAGCGGCCCAAACACCAGACAGGCTCGTTGGAGTTCCGGTCGTTGATTGGTTCCGAATCCCAGATCTTCTGAAAAATGCGTCGGCCTACGCGGCTCACTTCAGCACCAGCAGCAATGGCCACCTCCATTGCACTCGCCAGCTTCGGGGACGTGCCTGAGACGGCAGACTGCCAGCTGGGGTTACCCGGCCGTTGAGGAGGCATCGAGTCTATCTCAGGCCGGCCAATGAAGCGGCGGCGGAGTGGATGTGAGCGGTTGGCTATCGGTGAAGAGGACAGGGGAGGTTTTGGTGATGCAGTTTCGGGGGAACTTGGGGAGATGGCAGGCAGCTCTTGTTGACCGCAAGCGGGAGGATCCGCAAGCAGTGCTCGCGGCTACAGAGATAAGGATATGGGATGCAGGTTGCCGAGTTGATAAAAGGGTGCCGTACAGGGAACCGCGAAGAATTCAGTTGGATGGTAGGGACCTGGGAGGCACGCATCGAGGGACCGCGTTTAGGAAACCTGGGTAGAGAGGTCTGGGTTGGAGGCAGGTTGTAGGTATGTCATGAGCCCCAGGCCCCACCTTCTCCACAGGCATCATCCACCAGCGCAGATCACATGAACGATTCCTATATCGGTTAGCGTGGTTGTATTCGTACCGACGCGCAGTCCTAGAAGCGTCATGTATGTAATAGGGCTGTATGTTACCACCCCACTTGCCTGTCCTTTTTCTTGGCTCCTGCCTGGCTGCACCGTCCAGGCTTCAAACCCCATATTTAACCCCAACCCTGGTTTATGTGGGGTGCTCGACTGAGTCAGAGCTTGCAATCAACCAACCTGACCAAAACCTTGGCTGGGTGCGCTCGCCATCCAATCCCAAGGGGACTTAAAACGCATGAATTTCCCAGTTCACGAATAATCCCATTCTGGTTTGTATTTCTGATGGACTAACTCTCTTTTCTACTCCATTGGAAGCTGATCACAAATCAAGGCTGCCTCTCAAGATCCGCGCCACTGCGCGCCTCTGCGAAATGCCACCCAGACGGGGTAAATGGCCTTCCCCCGGGTCAAAGGCTCTTCGGGGCGCCACTGCTCGAGCCCGGGGTAAACCCCGAGACTTTTTCTCGTCATCTCCCGGCATGAGCACTCCCGCGGAGGGTAGGGAAACCGGACATACCATCATGCCAACCAACGAGCCTGAATCTGACTTTCACAGGGTTCTCCATGAGAGATGAGGCCAGGAATACGGCATCACATCACTCGTCTCTGGGTTGGCCGTCTGGAGACGCCAAGCTCCGCCAGAGACCCGTGACTTTCGTCAGCGCCGGTGTTATCGACCCTCTCAAGGATGACCAGCTTTCTGAAGTGTCATCCAAACCCGACGTGACCGAAGATTTCTCAGTGGATGTCACGGAGCCTGTTGGCGACACCGACAAGGTCGGGAATGCAAATATGCTCGTCAACGAGAGCATTGGTCTTCCCGAATTCGAAACAACCATCAAAACCGCCGAACAAGAGGTCATCGTTATCGAGCCGTTGGTGCAGGAGAGCGCTTCCAGAACTTCGGACCAACCATCGGAGCCACAGGGAAAAGCATCGAATGATCTGTTCTTCTTCGATCTCGCAGAAGATCAGCCCACGGTTGACCCCTCTATCCCTCCCCCGAAAATCCCAAGCCCCAGATCCTCATGTGGTGGGTCCGATTCCAGTGAGGAGGTTATCCTCTTTCGGGGTCGAGCTAGGAACTCTCGCGCCGCTGCTCAAAGGAACAGATTCGCCCTCCCCGATGCCACGATCGCGCCTTCAAAGACCCCCGTTGACCGCCGGGACGAGATCATTACCGCAACTTCCAACGACCCGGAGTCGAGGGGCATGAAATCCCCCACTCAGCTTGCCGGGAATCGATCCCGCTCCAAGCACGGCGGCTCGCGGGTCCCAAAACACCGCAACGAGGATGACGAGGATGAAATATTGGCAGACTACATCGCCAACATGGCTGCGAACCCAGAGGATGATTTCATTAGCAGTCTACTTCAGTCATCCACGACATACAGAGATCTTGGCGGCGATGATGATGCAATTAACTTGGGGTCTGAGGATGAAACATCACCCAGAGGCGACGGTCTGTTGGATGCTGAAGCAGCTGAATCTGAGGGATCCGGCAGCAGCGATGGTGAAGGGGATGGGTTTGCGATTGAGAGCGGCGACCAAGACATGGATGCGGACATGGACGACGAGGAACTCGCCCGGGTTCTTGCCAAACAGGAAGAGCTGGGCATGGGAAGCGATGAGCTGCTTCTCTTCACGAGCTCGTTTGCGCAAACCGGATCCGGAAAGTCACAGAGGAAACGTCCGGTCAATTCGGGCTCAGGCCAGGTCCATCGTGGGTCCGCCAGTGCCACACAGGTTGCGGACGCGTTCGACAATCTGGATCTTGCGGACTGGAGCCACCTCACCGGACAGACGCGCAAACGTCGGGGCAAGCAGCCCCCAAGCTTCAACGTATCCGACTCTGAAATGGAGGCAGCTTTGAAGACCGCGTGGCAGCGGGATAAGGAACGCAAAAAGGACCGCAAGTTGGAGCGCGAAGCTCTCCGTGCAGAGGGACTGCTGGGCAAGAATGTCAACCCCGACGACCTGCGGATCAAGTACCTATCAGGGATGAAGCTTGATGACATGAAACTTGAGTTGACTTCGTTCCTCCTCAGCTCAGAGGAACGGTGGGTTAACTCTCTACCTTCAACGCCACCGTATGTTATGCTGACAATGAACAGGCTCGACTTCCCGCCCCTTGACAAACACGCACGCAAGATCCTCCACGAAATCGCCAACAAGTTTAATATCAAGTCACAATCCACGGGGAAGGGTGACCAACGACGCCCAGTGCTCTACCGCACCAACCGCACCGTTCGTTACGCGTCGACCCGGTTCGAGGATGCCGCCAGTCATGTCGAGCAGGCGGCAGTGCGCATCCATCGCAAGTATTTCCACCGCGTCGACGTCAAGGTGCCGCAGACCGAGTCACCTAGAACTGCCGGAGGCCGATCCGGCCACAAGGCGCTTACCCTCCGAGAGGGAGAGATTGTGGGAGCGTCAGTTCCGGAGCTCGGCCAAGATAATAAGGGACGCAACATGCTAGAAAAGATGGGCTGGAGCAAGGGAATGTCTTTGGGCGCGGCAGACAACAAGGGCATTCTGGAGCCCGTCGCGCAGGTCATGAAGCGTTCCAAGGCCGGGCTCGGATAAAGTAGAAGCGCTCCGGTCGAGGAATTAAGTCGCCGCCGACCAAGAGAGCAACGCCGGCACTGCTGTTGCCATGTCATATTAGAAGCCAAAAGCGCCGTCGTCAAACCATGTTACCGTCAAAAGGTCGTCGCGTCATAATGCCGCGCAACGAATCTTGGTGTTCCCACTGTCATCGCCATAACTCATCAGCTTACATGTGAGGTCGCGGATCACGAGGGCAGGTCGTTGGTCATATGCACGAGTTCATTTCGCCCGAAACCCTGATATCAAGGCATGTATTGTACAACCGCAAACCCCGTACCCATGAATAACATTGCCCCCAAAAAAGCAGACCATCCGTAACGCATTGCATTAAGAGACTCCAAGGGGCATGTGTGCCTTGGCCAGCCTCGTCATGACTCCCAAATGCCAAGCAAACCCTGTGCCCTAAGAGGAAAACGAGAAAAGCAAACACCCCGGACCGCCCGCCTATTTCGTGCTGGACGAGTACTTGGTGACGGCCTTGGTGCCTTCGGACACGGCGTGCTTGGCCAGCTCGCCGGGGAGGATGAGGCGGACGGATGTCTGGATCTCGCGGGACGAGATGGTCGACTTCTTGTTGTAGGCAGCGAGCTTGGAAGCCTCGGTGGCGACACGCTCGAAGATGTCTGAAAGAAAATGCGTCAGAAAATGCGTCGAGTGCAGCATGCGGCGTTCGTTGGGAGACTCACCGTTGACGAACGAGTTGAGGATGGACATGGCACGGTTCGAGATGCCGGTGTCGGGGTGGACCTGCTTCAGGACTGGTGGGTCGTTAGTGAACAGGCGCGTCGAATGCGGCAGCCGATCGCGTCACCGCTCCCGTAGTGAGTCGCGAGACCGCGTCGAAAAAGACTCACCCTTGTAGATGTAGGAGGAGTATGTCTCCTTGCGGGCCTTGGTCCGCTTCTTCTTCTCGCCCGAGGGGGCAGTCTTCTTGCCGGCATCCTTCTTCTCGGGAGCCTTGGAGGCAGTAGCCGGGGCCTTGGAGGCGGGCTTCTTGTCGGCGGCCTTGGGGGGCATTTTGAAAGATCTGGGAATCGAATTGACGATGAAATGTAAGTGATGCGACTTAAAAAAAGTCGTGGATGGATTTGGCGTTCGTGGAGGGCGTGGTTGTTGCGAAAGAGAAGTTGGATGATGGAGAGAGAAGCGCAGTTGGCGAGGGGGGACTGTGGTCCTTTTGTAGCTGGACGCGACTAGCAGGACTGGCCCTGCTGATTTGGGTTGACCTCGCGAAAAGTGGGGCGCTTTCGGCCGGCGACGTGATTTGGCGAAAAATACACCCAGTACCGATGACAAGGTTACGCGATGGCCCAAGCGCCACAACACGTCCGGGGCGCCCGTCCCTGGGGTTCAACTCACCACCGGCCGAGAACGTGCACTTGACGTGTTTCCACTGAAATCAGCATCTCTGAGCGCAACAACCAGCATGCCGTCCAGGCCACGCCGCAAGCCAAAGAACCCTGGGCCATTCACTCGCCCAAAGGCGCATGAGCCACCCCGCATCGTGCCAAGGGAACACTTGAGGCATCAGCTGCTACTGCTCACTCCCC
This sequence comes from Staphylotrichum tortipilum, assembly GCA_033296695.1. Classification (NCBI taxonomy): domain Eukaryota; kingdom Fungi; phylum Ascomycota; class Sordariomycetes; order Sordariales; family Chaetomiaceae; genus Staphylotrichum; species Staphylotrichum tortipilum. The sequence goes on along the minus strand of MU855383.1, from coordinate 16,010 downwards.
GAAGAGGAATAACACAACATCGTCATGTTCTTGGATGTCCCCCCAAACCGGGCTGCCAGTTTGTGTAGTCACATGACTCATGCGAAGAAGATGCTGCCTGTTGTCCCACACATCGGGAGACGACAGGCGGTGGGATGGGGTAGACACTGGAGCGGATTGTGCATCAACACCATCAGCCTTACGGTCCCCATGGCGGGTCCCCCAACATGATTGGCCCATTGCAGATCAAACACACATCTCCATCTGCCCCCCAAGACCTGGGGAAGAGCCACCCGGCCCCGATGACAAATGACACATGCGGACGATATGGACCGGCACACGAGCGGGAAGAGCCGCATGGAGAGGTACCCGGCACCGTCCTAGATCCGCAACGGGCTGCTCGCGGGGTTGTCATGGACCCAGCTCTGCCCTACGAATCGGCTTCCACTCGATTCCGGTAGACCACGGGGACCATCGGGGGTGGACGGCCGGGCTGTAAAGTTCTATCTGACCTGTGGCACCCAGACCGACACCATGTGGCATCCAAAGCCCAAAAACGGGTGTCTGTCCCTCGAATGCGGTCTCGGCCTCAACGAGGCAGCAATAACCAACTCATTTATGTGGGCTCCGAACGACCAGCACGAGGCAGGAGAAAGTCACGGATATCTTGAATCAAATTGGGCCAAGGGACTCGAGTGTTGAAACAACCACAAGTTCTCGGCTGGGGAACAACAACAAAGTAGCTCGAGGCTGGTGTTCACTCAAGAGCTCCAAAATGTCACACTCGGCCGAGATCCAAAATCGAGCACCATGCCCTGCCAAACAAACCAGTCCGGGCAGAACTGGCATCTGACCGGGCCTGGAAGCAGACTGGGCTGGACACACCATCAGCGTCTCGCTCACGCGATCGAATCAGTCGGTTGTTGGCCCGGCCAGGCTGAATCGAAAGGGTGGCTGGATAGATGTTGTGATTGTGATGCTGCTGGGTGATTGTTTTGATCACAATTGGTTTCGGCACTTGGCAAGGCGGAAGCTCGAAGAAAAAAAGGACTGGCAGGAACATAATTTTCGGATCCTTGCTGGGCGGGTTGATCCTTTTTCTGGCGCGTCACGGCCGTGATAATAAATGGTTTGAGCTGGGAATGCAAATCCCCACATTGACCAATCAAGGGTCCCGCGCAGTGTGCCTGGTATTTTTCAGCAGGCGCGCAATCGCGCCCCATGCAGATGGCCATTTCGGGACTAGCTCCAACAGCATCCCGATCAACAACTGAAAGGCGCGAGTGATCCGTGATCTCGCACCCTAACGCGAAAACTACTTAACCCAGACATCCCCCGCCAGCGCTGAACTTCTTCTGCTCCCCATCAACAAACTTCCGCTCTTCCATCAATTACTGCGCCAGACACGTCGAGTCTTTTCTCGCCCTCCGTCAAATTTACACTTTTCCCCACCAACTCCATCCTTCAAAATGACTGGCGGCGGCAAGTCCGGTGGCAAGGCGAGCGGTTCCAAGAACGCGCAATCGTGAGTGCATTTTTTCGCGTCATCCTTCCGCCATCGCGTGCATCTGGTTTTGGCGTCACACTAGTGCCAGCCTCTAGTATCGGACGCGTTTGTTTTTTTTATCACAGTCGACTGACTTGGATCTCTCCAGCCGTTCGTCCAAGGCGGGTCTCGCGTTCCCTGTTGGTCGTGTCCACCGTCTCCTCCGCAAGGGCAACTACGCCCAGCGTGTCGGTGCTGGCGCTCCCGTCTACCTCGCCGCTGTCCTTGAGTACCTCGCCGCTGAGATTCTCGAACTGGCTGGCAACGCCGCTCGCGACAACAAGAAGACGCGTATCATCCCCCGTCACCTTCAGCTCGCCATCCGCAACGACGAGGAGTTGAACAAGCTCCTGGGTCACGTCACCATCGCCCAGGGCGGTGTCCTCCCGAACATCCACCAGAGTAAGTTGCCTGAACCGCATCTCTACCGCGACACGGGTCTAACAATTTCTCCCAGACCTCCTGCCCAAGAAGACAGGCAAGACCGGCAAGACCTTGTCTCAGGAGCTTTGATTTTCGGGGTTCGGTTGTTTTGCTTTTCCAGGTCGGCACGTTGGGTTCATGATATTGGGGTCACGGTAACGGGTCATCGGTTGCTTTTCTGCGAGTTTGGGCTGTACATTAATTCCATGATGGGCATGGTCATGGTCATGAATGAGAATATCCTCTGAACAACCACCTTTTTGGCTTCTGCGCTGCGACGACTGGCTGTCTGGGCGACAACAAAAACTGTTGCCAATTGTCGCGTTCCTGCGTGATCTGGCAGTCATCCCAAGTGCTGCCGCGCGCATGTTTCGTTCGAGGGTGATGTCGCACTTCGAAATAGAACCATGGAAACCAATATGAGTGCTTCAGTCTATTGAAGGGTAATTTTGAATCCTATGTACAACCGGAAACCATGGCTTCTCAAAACTTGAGCGGCCGGGGAGCTGCGAGAGATGGGTCAGCCAGATAGGCGGGGGACGTATCGAGTCGGAACATGACCTACGATCGAGATGCGGGGGAGGCAAGTTTCTCTCGTACTTGGATCCTGTGACGTCGGTCTTGTCAGCCCCACAAACCAAGGAATCAAGCCGCGAGCACGGGAAACCAGACCTCCGGGGGCGCTCGGGGGGCAGTACGGCTCCGGGTGCTTCCACTTCTCGAGCAGCTTCTCCGTCTCCTTCAGCAGTTCCTGCACGGTTCTCGCGCGTCAGCCTGATGTCCACTACCGACCTCTCCCTCAGAAAAAGGCAGCGCCCTACGCACCCGTTGTAATCTCGGATCGCTGACATCCCGGTTCTTCTCGAAGAGCGAGCGGAGGTAGACTGCCTGGCCTCGCCACAGGTGACGATGCACCGCCCAGTCGAGAGCGAGCTTCAGAGAGCGGCGGTATAGCGATCTAGCGTTTGTCAATGTCAGCAGCGTCCGGTTCATCGTTGCCTCTTCGTGGGGCTTGGGGGGGTTGCGGTTGTGACTGACAACGCGGCCTGCCTCGACGACATGGTGGGCGATGTAATCTCTGGTGTGTTCCCGGACCTGGCGCTCTCTCAGTATCGGGCCCGGTCGGTGGCCGTGTCGGGTGTCGATTCCTCTTCCCGGACGCCGCGTCGTGCCAGGTGCGGCAGATTACGGAGGTGATAGCCGGGATATCTGGCGTCGTGTTGCGGCTGCTTGGTGGTTGGCCTGCTTTGAGCTCAATTGACAAAGTGGACTGGAGCTCTCCCAAGCAGAGAGGTGGTTGGTGCCTGAGGCCACAAAATCCCCTCGAGCTATGACGCGACGAGCAGCCACTTGCCCGGAAGCGGATCAGCTCGTAGTCCGCCCAGGCGCGCTTGCTCGGCTTTCGGCCTGAGGCAGCAACCTCCCTCCCCTTCGGATGCTCCGCCTGCAGCCCGCCTCTTGCCCGCCTCCCGCCCTCGACATTCCGTTCCATGTTGCCGAGCCTGTCAGGATCCATGCAACCCTGGCCTTGGCGGCTCAGGGAGGTACCTGAATCCCTGAGCCCGAGCAGCTGCGGGCTGAGGTCACCGGATCAGTGGGTGCGATGACCGGCAGCGCCGCCCGCAGACTGTGTGCTCCTTGCAGCCCTGACGCCAGTTTTGTGCCAACAAGCTGCTGGCTATTTTTTTCCTTCGACTCCCTGGATTTTTCTGTAGACGAGATACTCGAACAACAGGCGCCTCGTGTTTCTCTCCGTCTCCTTTGGTCGCTAACTTGACCAACTTCCCCTGTGCACGGCCTATATCGCCCCCCTATTCACTTCTCTGCCGTGTTGCGCTTCCCTGCCAGCAGCAGTCATCAACGCCGCTGCAGATCCTGACGCTGAGTCCCGCCGCCTCCCACGCAATTCCCGCAACGACGCTCCCGTACAACGGCCAGGCATTGACTAGACGCCGTCAACATGCTGTACCGCGGACTCCGGCTCGCGGCTCGCGCCGCCCCTAAACTCCCGCTCTACGCCACGAGCTCGGCGCTGCGTCAGCTTCCGATGCAGTTCCAGCATGTACGAACGTACGCCGACCAGATCGTCAAGGTCCCTGCCATGGCCGAGTCGATCAGCGAAGGCACGTTGAAGCAGTGGAATAAGGCGATTGGCGACTTTGTGGAGCAGGACGAGGAGATTGCAACAATCGAGACGGACAAGGTATGTGCCGGCTGTGTCTTTCTACTCCCCCCCCTGACGTCCCCCGACTTACACGCGGTACCATGCCAGATCGATGTCGCCGTGAATGCCCCGGAAGCTGGCATCATCAAGGAGTTCCTCGCCAACGAGGAGGACACCGTTACCGTCGGCCAGGACTTGGTACGCATCGAGCTGGGCGGCGCGCCTGCGGGCGATAAGCCGGCCGCGGAGGAGGTCAAGGCGGCGCCCAAGGAATCAACACCCGAGACACAACCCGAGCCCAAACCCCAAGAGCCCAAGCAGGCCGCGCCGTCCGCGCCGGCAAAGGAGGCGGCTCCCGCGCCGAAGCAACCGACCAAGCCGGCGCCGGCCGGCGCCGAGGCCCCGGCCACGCTGGGCAGCCGAGAGGAGAGGCGGGTAAGTCGTTGATGCGTCATTGCGTGACACGCCATGGTCGCTGACGCGCCCTCCAGGTCAAGATGAACCGTATGCGCCTCCGCATCGCGGAGCGCCTCAAGCAGTCGCAGAATACGGCCGCTTCGCTGACCACCTTCAACGAGGTCGACATGTCGGCGCTGATGGAATTCCGTAACAAATACAAGGATGAGATCCTGAAGAAGACGGGCGTGAAGCTGGGCTTCATGAGCGCCTTCTCCCGTGCCTGCGTTCTCGCCATGCGCGACATCCCCATCGTCAACGCGTCCATCGAAGGCCCCAACGGCGGCGATACCATCGTCTACAGGGACTACGTCGACATCAGCGTCGCCGTCGCGACCGAGAAGGGTCTCGTTACCCCGGTCGTGCGCAACGTCGAGGCCCTGGACCTTGTTGGTATAGAGAAGTCCATCGCCGATATGGGCAAGAAGGTATGGTCCCGCCGCCCCGCTCGCGGCCACGATGTCGGCCCTAACATTGGTGATACAGGCTCGCGACGGCAAGCTCACGATCGAAGACATGGCCGGCGGCACCTTCACCATCAGCAACGGCGGCGTCTTTGGCTCCCTGATGGGCACCCCCATCATCAACCTTCCCCAGACGGCTGTGCTCGGCCTCCACGCCACCAAGGACCGTCCTGTTGCCGTCAACGGTAAGATCGAGATTCGGCCTATGATGTACCTTGCCCTCACGTACGACCACCGTCTGCTTGACGGCCGGGAGGCCGTGCAGTTCTTGATCAAGGTCAAGGAGTACATTGAGGATCCGCGCAAGATGCTTCTCTAGACGAACACCCTGTCGTCTGCACATCTGAGGCCGAAGGCGCGGGGAGATTGGCTGCCAGGGACGCGAAGGGGCGCGGTTACCCAGTCGCCTGTATAACACGAATTACCGAGGCCTTGGCCCCTGGTACACTGCATCCTGAGGGCGTTTCCAGTTAGACTTGGGCTTGTTGTTTTGTAATTTGCGGTCTGCGTGATGCCGTCTATTGTACCACTTCACGATTTTGGTACCTTGCTTGGTGACTTTGAATTCGATGGTATATGTGAGAGTAGATTAAACTTGGTGACATTCTACGGTTGGTCTGCGCGCTGTCAGTCGTGACACGAAGCACAGGGTATCATCATATGATACCTGACCCCGTTGACCGTGTACTATTTTGGGGCACTTGGGCTCGGCAGAAACACCGTCGAGGTGAGGCGAGAGTCGGGTCTGGGTTGCGATAACCCTTATGCCAGGTGGGTTCCGAGGGTGCAGCAACTTGTCGGTCGACATGAGTCCTCGGATGCTGGTATGCAACATGGTCTATTCCGTACATGCTGATTAATTGTGTGCTCGGGACCTGTGTCACGAATTGGCCATATGGGGCGGCCCGTGGGGCAGCAGGCACAAGCGCGGGACGCAGTGTCAGCCAATCATTTAGTCAGGGGCTCACGTTCCTGGGTCAGGAACGATGGGAACAAGGAATGTTCCTCGAGTTCCAGGTGACAAAGGTACATCAGGCTACTGTAGCACGAAGAAGTCAACAGCGCTGGCATGAGAAGGGACGGTATAGGTTTTTTACCCGGCTAGGAGACTAGCACGGTTTTCCTGTACGACGAGATAGAAGACGGACCGGCATGCCCCAGGCACATCGGCAGTAAGAAATATAATAATAATAGTAAAGGTACATCAGGACAAAGAAGTCACCTTGTATATATACCAGATAGCCAGTCACTCGTTGGGGGAGCTTGGAGCTTCCCCAATAAAGCAAATACGTCGATTACTGTACCTACTAAGCACATCTTTGGCGGTTGTGTGACGAACCGTCGGGTGCAGAGCACTCTGAAAGGGTTCCGAAGGTAACGACGTTCTGCAAGTGACTCGGTGAAGCCAAAGGGTTCACAACAACAGGTGTCTCAATCGCCAAAGATGTGCAATGGTAGTAGCAGTGATCAATGTATTTGCTTTACTGAGGAAGCTCCAGGCTCCCTCAACGAGTGGCTGACTAGCTAGCTATATACTTGATGATCCCTCTGTCCTGGAAGTACCTTTGTACCTGGATCGTTGGGATCGCTCACACGATCCGCACGATCCAGCCCAACCTGGGATCGTCGAAATCGTTGGCACGATCCGCACGATCCGCTCCTGGTTGGTTCTCAGTCTATCTTAAGCAATTGGCTGGCAGTTCGCCCTGCGTCATGCCTGCAGCCTCCTATAGGCCGCCCAAAGTGGCCGTCCTGTGCCATGGTTCATGACAGGTTGAGACACTTGTTGTTGTCAACCCTTTGGCTTCACCGAGCCTTCGCAGACGTTTCATACCTCCAGTGAACCCTTTCAGAGTGCTCTGCACCCACGATTCGTCACAACCTGCTTGTTGCTGCGACTCGCTCTTTGTTTTAGTCAATCAACCCATGGATAACTAGTTAGTTATTCGACTACCGATCGTGTCATGGAGTTGCGATTTAGAGCAACACGGTCTACAATCAACATGTCAATTATTAATTGCGCGCTTAGGAGCCGCTTAACACCGACTCTCACCCATTGTTTGATCAACCCGTGGATGGTTGATTACTGGTCATGGAATGACCTCGGAATCGGCCTATGTCTTGTGTGTGTTCTTGGGTCGGCTGTAGGAAGTAGACATCAACGAGTGGGAAATTTCCGGACGGGTCCGAGTCAATCCGCGGAGTCTAGCTTGTTGTTCCGGTCCGGCCAATATACTCTTCTCAGCACCACAGCAATTACGCTCGACACGGGTTTGGGTTGCCTGGGTCATGATATGCGTGTCCCAAAGTCTGGGTATGGCGACATGGAGCCGGCCAAGCAGGTACTTGCTCGGGGACTCCATTGTAACTGAAACTCATGAAACAGACGTTCGTATACAACTAATATATGCAACTGTCTCAGGTATCCGCCCTTGAGGTGCCTGTCCACTTCTAACCAACTGCACCAAACGCTGCTGGACACTCGCTATAATAATCAACCGCAGAGATACTTACTAACCAACTACCTAAATCATAACCGGGGGGGTATTTTGCCAGCACAAATCGCAGAAGTTGAGAAAAACATCATCCTGTACCCTACTTCATCCACACCCAGACCCATTCAACGAAGGTCAGCAGGTTCTCCCTCGTAACACCGCTATCCGGAAACTCAAGCCTCCCCTTTCTCTTGAGGCTCGTTGCCTGGACAGTGTTGCTCAGGTCACCGGACTTATCAGTCCACCAGTCACGGATTCGCAGGCCATGTTTGCGGAGGTTGTACCCCACAATGAGTATCAAGAACGTGGGCAACTGCGTGGTCGTCAGCACATGACTGTCTCATATCCAGAAACACCCGGGGCAGGCGGGAACTGTCACTTACGCTGATGTACGCTGACACAAACTTTCGAACGTTGAAAGGATCGATAAAGGCACTCACGCCGTTGAAGAGAATGAGGATAATGCAGCCCACCATGCCATAGCACGCCTTCAACCATTGGCCGTGTGACTTGTAAGGGTACAGCGGGTGATCACGGTCGTAACTCGCTGCCTGGGACTCGGACGTATTCCCGTACAGCTTGGCATCCTCAAGGCTACGGAGTTGTTAGGTTGACCGCCGTCGGACTGACGTTGTGGGGGGCAGAGGAAAGACTCACGTCCTGAAGAAGTAAAGATAAGTCGCGCAGATGGTGGCATAAACAACAAGGCACGACACCGTGCAATTATTTGCAAGCTCATCAAGTCTCTGTTGCAAAACCCACACGTTAGCCCATGTCATTCGCCGGAGAGAAGGACCCGTCTTACCGCTCCAGGAGCACCTGATCGGCCCATGTACGCGACCATCATGAGAGCGCCCGTGACCAGGACTGCTCTCACGGGTACACCGGATCGGCAGGCTCGCAGCCGTTTCGTGATGAACTCTGGGCCTGTCTGTCCCCGCAGCGCGAGGGTGTGGAGGACCCTGGCCGCGATGTACAGCGAGTTGATGCCACAGGTGAAGGCTGAGAAGCAGAAGACGGCGTTGAAAAAGTGAGCGGCTTTTGGCATGCCGGCCTCAACAGCGGCGATGATGAAGACCGAGCGAGCGCTGACAGATGTGGCGTGGCCGTTGATAAACGGGTGGTCCATCGGCACGACAAACGAAGCTGTAAGAACGGCGAGAGAGTACAGAGTGATGACGCGCAGGTTGATTTTTCTGGCGGCCATCTTCATGCTCTCCGCATCTGCGAGGGCCCGGCTCTCGGCGGCGGTTGCGGCGACGATATCCATACCGATGTACGAGAATAAGACGCTCGTGAAGGTTGTCCTGGGAGAGAGTCAATAACGGGAAGGTTGGTCATGGTGGAAAGCACCGCATCGAGGAGCAACATACCACACACCGAGGAGAGTGCCGAGCGAGCCAGTGAAGGTATGGGTGATCTCAAGATCGTCATTTCTCGCGTTGTATATGGTGTTAAAAAAGGAGTAGGGTGAGTTCCAGTCTTCGACGGCGGTCAGCTTCTGCGATACGTGTTCCAGGGGCAGGAGAACATACAGCGGGTGCCCACTGGCTCGCTGTGATAAGCGTCTCCGCGGGCTGCATAGGCGGGTATGTCAGCTGACTGGGCAGGTAGTGTGACGACAACAACAACCGGCACTTACGCTGGACGACGGACAGGAAAAACATGAACTGAATCGTGACGTTTGTGTCAGCTTCGGAGCTCAACCCCTGCGCAGGGACGGGGGCCATACCATGATGAGCATCGTGATGAATGTCAGCTTGAGGCATCCAAAAATATACTCGAGCTCGCCAAATACCTAAGGAGGCCATGTGTTAGATTATTGAGCAGTGGGACCAGTGCCACCTACAGGGGCAGCGGGTTCGGGGGTAGGGGGTGTGAAGGGGGCATACCCGGACGGGAAACATATTGAACGTTATGACCAGAACCAGGAAGACCGAGATCCAGACGGCATTGTCAACTCGCTCGCCAATTTCCCAGTTCAAGAACGTTGTCCCGTCGTCGTATCGGAACTTGATGGCGTTTGAGACAGCGACCAGCTGCTCACCGGCAAGGACAGCATAGGCGAACCTATAACATGAGGGTCAGATAGGGCGGGGAGTCAAGAGCCACAAGAAGGAGCAGGGGAAGTACTGACCAGTAGACCCAGCCGACGGCGAAACCAACACTGCGGCTCATGAAGCGGCGGGGGAATTCCATCACCGGGGCATTGACTGGCAACAGGGCTGTCATTTCGCCCAGGCAGCTGATCACGGAAGAGATGACTAGGCCGGGAAACCATGTGAGAAATTGTCCACCCTGGCGACCCGGCGACGACGGCGAGCTTCGTGGTGATTGTGCAGCTCACCTGTCCCCATGAGCACGTAGGCCACGACGGCACCACCTGGCCCAGCGCTCGCCAACGATCTACCACAGCCCAAAAATAGCCCTGCAACCGCACAGCATATGTCAGTGCCTTTCGTGCTTCATCAAGGCGGGGCAGGTCGGCGTACCATTTCCGATCGTTCTAGAGGGGTGAGTGGTGTGGTTAGCTGGGAGCTCCCCGAGTAGTATTCTTTTTGTCTCTGGCGAAAGCTTACCCTGAAAACGCAATCATCTGGTGCCGGCCAACACCCGGTTAATCTACATGGCTCGTAGGGGGAGGGAGTGGGGGGGCAGTCTTCGTACATTGATATGGCGCTCATGAAGCACTCGCCTGCCAGCAACGGAAATGGCACGAGTCAGCACAATGGCTAGAGGAAGCCAACAAGAGCCGAGGTACTGGAACCGTACCATAGACTATCCCCGCGGTACTCCCGCTTCTCCTCTGGGGCGACGGGCTCCTCGAAGCCATGGAGGGTGGCCTCCCCATCCGGCTGTGGACTTTGGTGGCCGGTTGGGGGGAAGAACTGTGGGTTCAGAGCTTCTGGCTTTTCGTAGTCCATGGTAAACGAAGCTCGCCTGACGTTGTTGTTGCTCGACGCTGGAGGAGGAGCCGGCCAAAGGCGTGGGCGGATGTGATCTAATTAATGGACCGACCGACCAGCTGGGCGGAGACGGAGCAGGGGGCGGACCAGACGGGCAGACATGAGATGAAGCATACTCCGACACTCCTCGTGCACTGTAGGCGAGGAGCTCCCGGCCACATCGGGACCCCTGCTACGATGCATCACAACCGGGTATGGTAAAAATAACGGCTAATCAGAGGACAAGATTCGCATGGAGCCCATGCACGCAATGGGAAGGGGGGTTGGCTGCCATGCTCAGCCTGGCTTTGGCCTGTGGTATCCCGCATCACAAAGTGTGGCGGGTGCCTCCCGCCCACCTCGGGCAGGTTGCTGGTGTGTGTCTGGTCGGGGGTGGCTCGGCTCAACAATGGGCCATTCTTACTGCTCGCGGAGAGAGCCAGAAGGCGTCCGTCGATGTAATGGAGCGAGGATGGAACGTCACCTGTGCTATTTGAGCTTAGCTCTGCTATGGATACATACTTTCTGCCCCCCCTCTCCCCTCTGATTCTGCCCTGCGCCATCACCCGTCCCGGGCCAACCAAGCCTCCGCGCAAAGCGTGGGACTTGCGGGTGTTTCGGATCGTTGCCCAATACGGAGTACGGGCTGCTGGGAACAGTGATTCCCACACACCACTTGCCAGGACAACACTTCCCACATTCTCGGTGGCTCACCAGCCTCCCCGGGCAAGAGGAGAAACCTTTCAAGGCGACGCTGGGGCGCGGAGAGGTGTCCAGTTCGCAATCTGTGCAACCTTTAGCCCGATAACGCACCTTCGCTTGTCCGACTTGAAAACGGCCTAGAGGGGAGGGACCTGCTGCAAGCTGCTCGGCGAAGGTCACCAGGAGCCCCGCACCAGCTGTCACCCCAAGATCTGCGGTCCAAGCCATCCTCGATATCAGCCCTAGCGAACCCCACCCCCAGCGTAACCTTATTTTAGCGAAAGCTTGGCCCAGCCCTGCGAGTGGTCCACTGATCCACAACTGGCTCTATCACAGTGGGCTGCACTGTGCACATTGGGTGTTGCCAGTCTGGCCCGCGCTGCACGCAGCCACGCGGCGCTGCAGAGAACGGACTGCAGAGAACGGACCTGAAAGCCGCATGTGCTCAGCCACTGGTTGCGCGCACCAAACGCCCACTGCCTTGGTGTCTCTGACCCCGGACCGTTGCACTCTGTGTCTTGGTTGCACATTCCCAGCCAGGGCACCGACCGCTCAGCCACGCCCGTCATTGGCCAAGGAGCGGGCGGCTGAGAGCCCTCATTCCCAGAGCTGGGCCCTCCCTGCCACTGGCTGGAGCTTGACCAGGGATGACGAGCAGGGGTGCGCACGAAGGGGGATGGTGGGGTGCCCAGGCACGCTCGCGAGGAGGCACGGAACAGAGGGCAGAGTTATTACAGGGCCATGCTCGACCCGGCAAGGCCTGCCGCCTGCCGGGCCGCGTCCGATTTGCAAACCCCCCCTCGAAGCCCAGACATTTTCCCACAGACACCGCATCGCTTCTGTGCCTGTCACCGCCCATCATTATCCCCTTCCGGTTCACGGCAGCCCTACTGGGCCAGTTGCCCCACCACCAGGTCGGCACTTGCGCCCGCGACAGGGCGGCTCGAAGGTGTGATAACCTGAACAGCAGAGGGGGAGAAGAAACAGAAACACAGCAACGCAGGACAGACTCCCCAGACAAGCAGAAGCTGGCGACGACCAAACCCCGACAGCACCGCGCCGGCGTTGCCCCGCATCCCCCGCACGACCCGTGAAGCGGCATCGCCAACGAGGCTCGACGGCTGCTGGACGACGAGGTCGCAGGGGCGCTGCCCCAAGTGGTGACGCATGCCATGGCTACCACGACGTCGTCCTCGCTCTTCCTACGGCTGGCCCATGCCTGGAGGTACCTCGCGCTCCGGAGCGACATCGACGACATCGTCCTGGAGCTGCTGGGCCGCTTCTCGCTGGACAAGATCTACGCAGGCGCCGGCGATCGAAACGCCTACCAGCAGACCGTCATAACCCTGCTCTCGCAGCTCAAAGCCGTCTTCGACCTCCAGCGCCTGACCATTCCCTCCGAGAGCACCCACGTGGGATGGTATCTTGGCTTTCTTGTCAGCTGGGAGGTTGCACTGCGGTCTGTCGAGTTCGTTCTGCAGACCGTCGCCGACGGCCGTGAATGCCTCTGGGAGCATCGTCAGCTCCGTGACAGTTACCTCGCCGAGTTTCTCCTCTCCGCCCTTCGCGTTCTCACCCTCCACCCCAAGGCACCCACCAACCAGCGCGCCAAAGACCGCCGCGAACGCTTTGCGCGGATCCACGGATCCCTCGAGCAGGTGTTTGACAGCTATCCCGGGCCCAAGTCATTCCTGCTCGAGGTGTGCAAGGAAGTGACCAACCAGCTGCACAATGACCCGGATGCCCTCGCCCTACCACTCAAGCTGAGATCCGAGCTTCCTACCTTGGTCTCGGAGCTGGTATGTTTCTACCGCACGCTTGCTCCCTCGCCCTTTTCTTACCGCCATGTGGGAGTGGCCTGCTGACGTCGAATTTAGTACCCCCTTCCGGCCTGTCTGGAGCCCACCGCGATATCCGAGCTCTCGCATCCTCCCGGGTTTGGCAACTGGCTGTCCCAATTCCTTGCCTTGCGTGACGTATCACAATACGTGGTTGCAGCGTCCGTCCAGTATGCTGCCAACAGGGAGACGCGTGATGTGCGCCTACAGTCCTCGTCCGCCAGGTCTCGGAATGCCGTCTTGACCGCACTGGATACCCTGCGTACCCCTCCCCACCTGTCGAAGGTAGACATGGTTGCCGCCTTCAGCTTGTCCTTTCGCATTGTCCTCCCCGACACACTCGACATTTCCCGCCTCGATGGCGCCGGGTCTAGGGTCGATGAGTGTGAGTTGGATGCACTGGACGCCCTCTGCACGCGGCTTAGAGAGCGCCAGATCATTCACCGGGTCAGCGACCGGGAAATGGTGCACAACATCTCACAGGTGGTGCGGAACATCCTGCTCCAGGATGACCCTGCCAGTCGTTTCGCTTCCTCCCGGCCCGGGCTGTACGTGGTGAACTGTCCCGAATGCCACCTGACTGGAGCATCTCAGTTAAAGTCATCGGGAATTCAGCTGCCAGTATGTCCTCATTCCGTACTCCCCCAGATACGAAGATGGCTATGGGAATTGATATGTACTAATATGCCTGTCCAAAGCCGAACCCCGCAAGCATGCCCGAAATCCGCCTCCCGCCCAAATCCAGGTGTATATATTGCAACGAGACCATCACGTTGGCCAGGGAGGTGCCGACAGCACGGCAGACTTGGGAACTAGTCGAGTCCCTTCGCCCCGACGCGGATACTATCCACGTGGAACGTCACCTGCCCACACAGTTCCAATTAGCCCCCCCGAGGCCCGAGGCCGGTGGGCTGTTTCCCCCAGGCTACGGCAACATGAACAGCGTCGGGACCGGAAAGAACCGTGAGCCTGAGGTGTTTGTCGCGTCGTATCCCGTAAAGTCAGGGCTGCCGAGTTCGTCGTTTGGTGACCTGAACAGCCCTGGTTACCCAGGCGTCGTCTCCCCTCAGTCACCCAGCCCCTACCAGACCACCGTGCCTCTCCGAAGTGAGCCATCGCGCCCGGATGTTTCGGTCGATCACAGGAGGGCATTGGAGGAAACCGAGCCCGGCTTCGCTCACGTGGACCCCAGTTTCTTAACCGATCCCCCTCCATTCTCGACCGACTTGCCCACCTTGCGCCGGAACACGGGACCTGGAGACACACCTTCCATCCACACCCCCCGAACCGTCCCCCTGGTCACCTCGGGCGAGAGGGGGAAGTCCAGATGGAGGCTGAAGTTCTCCGCGTCGAAGAAGGCTCCTGTGGGGACTTCTGGCGACTCCAGCTCCCTTTCCTCGACGGCTCTGGAGGCACAGAAGCTGGAGGAGATATCCCTTTCCAGCCTGGTTAGTGCACAAAAGGCACATGCGAGGGGGAAGCCCTCGAAAAACATCAACGTCTGCCTGTCGCACAACTCAACACTGGGCCTCTTCTGGACGCAGCTCCTGATCCATGTGTGGGACGTTGGGACATCTCCTCCTACCATGATCCGAGCCATCCTTCCTGAAAGCACCTGCATATTGGTAGCAGTGGGAAGGGTTCATCTAGCTTACATTATTGGAACCAGGGACCAAAAGCTTACCGTGAGTCTCATAATCGAACCCTCACCCTCCCCCCCCCGGGAAAAAAAAACCGTTTCCCTGCGCTTAGGCTATTGTTGTGTGCTGACTCGGGTGCACTACGCACAAAGTTGCGAGTTGTGAATCTGATGCAACCGACAACGCCTGTGGTTGAATACCGCATACCATCCTCGCTCTGGTGCAAGAGCATGGCGATCGACAGTCAGGAGAACTACGTGGTCGTTGGGTTCGAGAATGCGACAGTTCGCTTTTTTAACGCGAGGAAGATGGAGCAACCTCGAGAAGACCGCCTACACGCCCATTACCACCAGGACTGCAGAAGCTGCCCGTCCGTCGACACTCTCACCTTCTCCAATGATGGGCTTGTCATGCTTGCAAGCACGAGAAGTCCCAAGACTGGTCTGATACAGACATACTCCTGGCGCTTTCCATTTCACACTTTTCAAGAACTGACCGCCTGCCGGTACCCCGTGCCACTCCATGAATCGGAGGACAATGGAGTGACGTCGGCAATATTCCGTCCCGGCCTCGAGGGCGAAGAAAACCTGGTCTGCATCACGACCTGGACCCAGTCCGGCACGCCCATTCTCATGCAACCTCGAGACGGGCATCGGAGCGAAGTCAAGACAGACATGGCCAGTCGACACAGCAAGCTGGGAACCCGGATACAGTGCGCATCGTTTTCGCCGTCAGGGAGGGAACTGGTCATGGTCAATGACAAGGGCAATGTTTTTCAAGTCTCGAACCTGAACTCGAGCCCGATGGATGTCCGCCGCATTGCCGCTTCCAGGGAGCTAACCGCAAAGTCTGACTCCTTCGCCATGTCGTTTATGAGTATCTCGGACGAAGACCATGTCGTGCTTGCTTGGGGGGACTCCTCGCGGGCTATAGGGTGGATCAAGAAGATTCCTGCACTTCCCAGAGTAAGTTGCCTCATGCCTAGACATAATTCCTAGAGGAGGGCCATTTAGCTAACTCAGCTCTTCTGCGTAGAGCCATTATGGAAACCTGGACACACCGGGGCATATCTTCGAAACATCGTCATTTGCTGAGGCTCGCGAACATGTTGAGTATGCAAAACTGCCTGTCGAGCTAGCAGCAACAGAGAGGACTCTAGCAGTCTCAGATAGTAGGGATAAAGACTAAATAAAGTAGGCTAGATATTCCGAGGAATAAATAGTAGAGCAGATAATATTAATTAGTAAAGATGTCCTGGGTGTAACGGTCTCGGGAGTGATGATAATCTTACTCCGATTGACCTAAAATTGCAGGCGTCGCTTCGCTCTTCAGTCGCGCGGCCCTTCGCTGCGCTACGG